>VWZL01006768.1:100544-178662 GCA_013396915.1 Stercorarius parasiticus | reverse complement strand
CATACCGCACCCGAGGACGGATGGTCCACCCAGAGCTCGATTCCTCCCCCCTCCCCCCGTCAGTGGGGGTGGGCTGGGGAGCGGCGGGCTGGTGGAGGTTTGTGGGTCAGTGGGTTGGCCGGGCGCTTCGTCGATGGCGAAGCCTTGGGGAGCTCTCGGTAGGGCGGTTCCCTCTTCCTCCCTTCCCCCTCGCAGGGGACGGCGGCTCTGGCTGTTGCTGGCAGAAGCCGGCCGGCTCCCGCTTTGTGTTGTGTAAGCGGATGTTAATGGCCGGCCCCGCCATGCGGTGACTGAGGGGAAATCAAAATGCCGGCTGCTGCCTTTGTTCCTCCTCCTCCTTCTCCTCCCCCCGCCCAGCTCAGACTCTAAAATGGCAGCGGCTGGAAAATGTGGCGTAGACAGAAATGAGAGACAAAGGAAACAGCGCTGGCAGGAAGCAGCGGCCGCTCAGCCAGGTCCCCTCTGGGAGCGCTGTGTTGTGCCGTGAAGGATCGCTCCAGCGCCCGCCCGAAATTGGGGAGCAGTCGGGGCGCGGGAGGGAGCCCCACGCTCGGATCCAGTTTAGCGGTGCTCGATGCAGGGCTTAGCGCCTCAGGGCTGCCGGGACAGACTTTGGAGATGAGCCTTTTCTGAACGGAGGGACCTCACCTAAAACTCTAACATAAAATGCATGGCCTTGTAAAACATGGTTATCGAGGGAAGTCTTATCTTTTGGGATACAAGATAAACGGTTTATGGGAAAGTTATCCCAAGGTTTTGTAACTGCTCCTGCCCACTTTGTGTAGGCTGACACACAATGGGAGTGTCACTTGGGTGGGAAACCATTTTGATCATGGGGCAATACAAAGGTTTTAATGCCCTTACTTTGCCTGTGTTGTAACTTGTTAATAGGCTGTTCAATTTAATACTGTGGGAACTGCAGAGACACACGTTTCCTTAGCTTCTGAATATGAGTTGTAGCTAGGCAGATTGTGGCATCTGCAATTTTAAGTATGTGTTTTGAAGTTTCAGTATCCTGTAGGTGGGTTTTATAAATCTGAATTACAAGGTTACAGGCTGGACTGCAAAGATGGTGTTAAGCTGTAGAAGAGGAGTAAAATGTTTCTCTTTGATTCTATATTATAATTTTCTGTAGGTTTGGAGCCCCCCGTTTTGGAGGAAGTAGAGGTGGACCTCTCTCTGGGAAGAAATTTGGAAACCCTGGGGAAAAACTTACAAAAAAGAAATGGAATTTAGATGAGCTGCCCAAATTCGAGAAGAACTTCTATCAAGAACATCCTGATGTAGTTAGACGTACTGTGGTATGTACCCTATCCAACTCATGCAAAAGTAAACAAATAAGTGCAAACATGCTGAGGGTCATGGGGCCCAAGAGACATGGATAAGGTAACTTAAAAGATAACTTTGATATCAAAGCTTATTTCCAATAATGGTTTTTTTAATCTTGCAGCAAGAAGTTGAACAGTACAGAGCAAGCAAAGAAGTCACAGTTAGGGGCCATAACTGTCCAAAACCAATTATAAACTTCTATGAAGCTAATTTTCCTGGTAAGTGGAGACTAGTGTACTGGTCATTCTTGCAGGCTTAAGACAGAGTGCAAGTTAATAAATTTCTTCTTTTTTTTTTCTTCAAGCAAATGTTATGGAAGTAATTCAGAGGCAGAACTTCACTGAACCAACTGCTATTCAAGCACAAGGTTGGCCTGTTGCATTGAGTGGATTGGATATGGTTGGAGTGGCACAGACTGGATCAGGGAAAACACTGTCTGTAAGTTTTGATAACCTGGAATACTGCTGGATTTCAGAAGTGAAAGTACGGCCTAGCTTAGTGCAGGCTGAATGCTTCTGGGAAGAGACTGTAATGAGACTTTTCTTTCTTCCAAACAGTACTTGTTGCCTGCTATTGTGCATATAAATCATCAGCCATTCCTGGAGCGAGGAGATGGACCTATTGTGAGTATTCCTAAATGAAAAGAGATGTTAATTTCTAGAGAATGTGATTTTTTTTTTTACAGTCCAATTCTCCATGCTCATAAGAGTGCATAGCTGTATTGTGTTTCTCTGTATGACTAAAGTGGTTCCATGCTTTGGTAGTTTCCCAAGAACATTCCATAAGCTCTGATTGGATTGTCCTTAAAATTGTACAGAACAGGGCTGGATGTCCCATTTTGGAAATTGCTATCCCCTGGAAGCTAGTGACTTTCAGGTATCTTAGCATACAGCATAGGTCAGTGTTTGGTGGTAACTGAGATGCTAGGTAATTCAGTTTGCTGGTTTGGGCTACTTAAATCCACTGTAGTCATTCTGGCACTGAAGTAATTAAAATAAGTAATTACTATATGACAGCCTTTCTGTTTAAAACTAGTTTCAGACTAGAAGCTTCAAATACTAAAAGCTGGGCATCTCATTTCTAGTGTCTTGTGCTGGCACCAACTCGTGAACTGGCTCAACAAGTGCAGCAGGTTGCTGCTGAATATAGCAGAGCATGCCGTTTGAAGTCTACATGTATTTATGGAGGTGCTCCAAAGGGACCACAGATTCGTGACTTGGAAAGAGGTACAGATAAGCCTTGATGCATCTCTGTAAGAGGCAATGTGGAAAACTACTTCAGCTGACTTTACTACTTGTTTTTTAGGTGTGGAAATCTGCATTGCTACACCTGGAAGACTTATAGACTTCTTAGAAGCTGGAAAGACCAATCTCAGGAGGTGTACTTACCTTGTCCTTGATGAAGCTGACAGGATGCTTGACATGGGTTTTGAACCTCAGATCAGAAAAATTGTGGATCAGATAAGAGTGAGTATAAATGGTTAAGGCATTTGTCACTATGTCAGAAACAAATGCCACTATACTTATTAAAGCAAAGGCAGCGCGATTAACTCTTTCAGCCTTGTCTGGGTAGGTTTTCTTTTGGTTGGGCATTTGACTATATGTTGATCTTGTACTGACCTAGTCTCCTTCTCCAGCCTGACAGGCAAACTCTGATGTGGAGTGCTACATGGCCAAAGGAAGTAAGGCAGCTGGCCGAAGACTTTTTGAAAGAATATGTACACATCAACATTGGTGCATTAGAACTAAGTGCAAACCACAACATTCTTCAGATTGTGGATGTGTGTCATGATGTAGAGAAAGATGACAAGTAAGTCAGTGGGGGCAAAGCATTTTTTTAATGGTTTTGGCTGATGAACTGTGTAATGAATTTGCCTTGATGGGTTTTTGACTCAGTCTGAGACCACTAAAAATTATTTTTTTAAAAAAATCAGGCTGTTAAAACTAAACTTGAACAGTACAAATGAATCCTAGCTCTAATCATCATCTCCTTATGATAGGCTTATTCGTTTGATGGAAGAAATAATGAGTGAGAAGGAAAATAAAACAATTGTTTTTGTGGAAACCAAAAGACGGTGTGATGATCTTACCAGAAAGATGAGGAGAGATGGGTGAGTCTAATAGCTTGAACTTCAGCAAGCCACCCCAACAGTCTGAGATTGCTCTCGATTCTTCATGAGTGACCACTTAACTATGGTGCCAAAACTGTCAAATATGGTGACACCAGGTGTTGGTTAAAACATTAAAACTAACTCTAAGCTAGTTGCACATTGCCAGTAGCTCTGTTTTTGATTAATGAAACTGTTTGTGGAATGTTCTGAGATCAATGAAGTTCTGTATTTTCAGGTGGCCAGCAATGGGTATTCATGGTGATAAAAGTCAGCAGGAGAGGGACTGGGTTCTAAATGGTGAGTATTTCAGCAATTTCTGCAAGTTGTATGATCCGTGTTACTTCAATGAAAAAACCGATGAGTTTCTTGTGTTACAGAATTCAAACATGGAAAAGCACCAATCCTGATTGCTACAGATGTTGCATCCAGAGGTCTAGGTTAGTACAACTCGTAATGGCAGTTGCCCAAAGCTATTTAAAGAAAGTCTATTGCTTTCTTTAACCTCTGCATTTTTCTAAGTTTTCTTCACATAAAGGTGCAGTCTTTGTGGCAAGGCCTAGGCATGACAATCGGAGGACTCGAGGGGGATGGAGGACTAGTGGAAGTGATCGGCTGGCTGCTTCCAGTCAAATAGAGAGGTGAAAGCTGAGAGCATTGTGTGCCAGTAATCTTCAAAAGGCAAAGATCATCCTTTAAACTACTACCCCATAAACTGTTCTCTCATGAAATAAGCAGTTTCATTCACAGTTCACTTTGCCCTGGTATTTCTCTCCTCTCCATGCTTTGCATGATTTGCCATGGTGCAGTACTGTTAGTTTTGTGCATACTGTCTGCTGTGATCTGTGGGTCTTTGAATTTCAGTGAGTTTGCTGAAATGTCGAAGAAAATAATTACAAACTTCAATGTTCAATGAAATTTTTTTCAACCATGAAATGGAGAGAGCAGCTTTAAAATGTACTAAGCCTTGTACAAATTGGTGAGTACTGGCACATGAAATCTGAGAAAAAGTCCACCTCTCACTTTAGCAAGTGGGGCAGGAAAGCAATGGCTTTTCAAATGCCTTTGAAAGTCGAAGTTCCTCCACCTATACATAGTCGTCATGTCGAGACCTGCCAGAGAGAGACACATTCTCAAGTGAACCCTGGCTTCTTGGAAGCGCTTGCCTAGACGAGACACAGTGCATAAAAACAACTTGGTGACTTTGGGGGGACAGGTATGTTTTTCTTGCAGCTGCGGTTCAAAGGTCTTGGCAAGACAAGCAGTGTGGCCCCTTTTTTTTTTGAGCTTCTAATGAGTGTGTATGTGAAGGACCTTGTATGTTTTTACTCTAAGGTCCTCAAATGAGCACATGAAGAGGCTGCTGTGAGCTTTAGTGGCCCTACTGCAAGAAGCATTCAGATGTCACTTGATGATTTGTAAAGGGGACTCTTGAGTTGGGAATGACAAGCAAATGCATACTCCTTTATGGTAAGGTTTTGGATCACAGGGTGGGTGATGAGACGGGAACAGACGGAGTGTGCATAACTTTCTCTTCCACAATACTCATGCAGAAATGGATAATTCTAACACTGTTCTTTGCAGCCATTATTTCTTTTAAAGTATATTATTGTCTAATGTTTATCTTCGATTTGGCTGTTGTGGTGTGCAAAACTTTGTACCTTGCTTTTTGCCACACTGCAACACTTTACAGATGTGGAAGATGTGAAATTTGTCATCAATTATGACTACCCTAACTCCTCAGAGGACTATATCCACCGAATTGGACGAACTGCCCGCAGTACCAAAACAGGCACAGCATACACATTCTTTACTCCTAACAATATTAAGCAAGTAAATGACCTCATCTCTGTGCTTCGGGAGGCTAATCAAGCCATCAACCCCAAATTGCTTCAGTTGATTGAAGACAGAGGTTCAGGTAAGTACTATTCTTGACCACAGTGTGTAGCTTTCCTTGGAACAAAATGGTAACTCAAATTCCACCTCCAGCCTCTCACCAAAATGAACGTGGAAAGGTGGTTTAGCTACCAGTTATGGTGACCTGGAAAGGTATTTATTAACACCAGTAACAAAAAACAATACCCCTTCCCACTGAATGCTCCACACTCATGCTGTGATGCAGCTATGGCTAGTACTGGCCAAAGATGATGTATTTGCTCTGAAATAAGAACGCTTCAGACCTCAGTTTTGTGGCCTTCTCTCATCTGGCTAGGAAAGATGGATGAAAGTGACTGTTTGCCTTGATGCCACCACTTGTGTTGCCAGGGAGAGTATATGACTCTCCTCACTGGTTAGACAGCTTTCTCTATCAAAATAATCTTCGTGTAACTAGAGTCCAGTTAGCAACTGGAAGGCTTCTATAGTAGATTGGCCTTGCTGGGGCAGAAAGGGAAAGACTTTTCTCTTACTAGCTGAACTCATTTGGAGGCATGTAAAATGCAGCCGTTGATATATATAACTATGTCTTGTCTTTTTTTAATAGGTCGTTCCCGAGGTGATCGACGTGACAGATATTCTGCGGGCAAAAGGGGTGGATTTAGTAGTTTCAGAGAGAGGGAGAACTTTGAGAGAACCTATGGTGCACTAGGAAAGAGAGACTTTGGAGCAAAAACTCAAAATGGGGCTTACAGTGCCCAGAGTTTCAGTAATGGAACACCTTTTGGAAATGGCTTTGCAGCTGCAGGCATGCAGGCTGGCTTCAGGGCTGGTAACCCTGCCGCAGGAGCTTACCAGAATGGCTATGAGCAGCAGTATGGAAGTAATATTGCAAATATGCACAATGGCATGAACCAACAGCAGTATGCATATCCTGCTACTGGTGCTGCTCCTATGATAGGTTACCCAATGCCAACAAGTTATTCTCAATAACTTAGTGTATTTAAATGTCTCAGTTTTTCATAATTGCTCTTTATATTGTGTGTTATCAAAACAGGATAGTTATTTAAGAAATGGGAAATGCAGAAATGACTGCAGTGCAGCAGTAATTATGGTGCACTTTTTCGCTATTTAAGTTGAATATTTCTCTACATTCCTGAAACAATTTTTAGTTTTTTGTACTAGAAAATGCAGACAGTGTTTTCAAAGTAAATGTACAGTGATTTGAAATACAGTAACAGAAGGCAGTGCATGGCCTTCCAATAAAGATATTTGAAGACCGAATTTTCTTTCAGATGGCAATTTTCTCAACATGTGCACAACTTTACATTAATGGAATGTCAAATGTTTTTATATTAAATTCTAGAAAGGTTTCTCAACTGTGTCTGATTAAACATTTAAGCTTATACAAAAAACAGCCTTGCCTTGATTGGGCTAGATTGCTTAGCATGGCAGGCTCTGCTTCGATGGGGAAGAAAACTAAAGCTGGCTTCTACGTAACTGTTGGAAACAGTGCTCTTCCTTGTCTCACTAGCATAGGGCCAGTTTTTGGAAAAGATCTGCCGGAGTAATGGTATAGCTAAAAAAAGTCTTGCTAACCAAAACTCTGCAGTGGTGTTGCTAATGAGCTGCTACAAGCGTAGGAAGCCTTTGCAGCACCATAACTGTTGCCTTCACACGAGCATATGTGCAGACTAGGCTTGAGTGTAATGTATCTACAGCTGTCAGGCCTTGTGAGTTAGCATGCGGGCGTACTATGAGCTTCAGAGAAATGGGAAGATCTTAGTATTAAAACTTCAAATTATACTTAAACTGGTATTGAGCAGTGATTTCTTTACGGAAGTGGGGGGAGGGATGTGGGCTGTTGATCCATGAACATGCTTCATGGATTTTTTTTTTCCCCCAAGACATGCAAATGACTTCAGCCTCAAAACACTGCCCATGCTGAGCGAAGCAACAGCATTTTCCTTGACTAGGAGCATACCTGGAATAATATGTGATCCTGGGGTTAAAGTACTTCATGCTTTCAAGTACAGTATATTAAAATCCCAGTTAATACTGACTTTCAGTTCCTTACCTGCTTGTTTATCAGTAACAATGATTACTTTCAAGTTTAACAATGCTTAACTAACAGCTGAATGCGTTCAAGGTTCTGTCTGCAAGAATCAAGGCAAAATTCTATCTAGGCTAGTTTGAACCCAAGTCAGTGTTTCTTTTACGCTTCAGACCTTTTTGCTAGCCTGTGCTTAGCTCTTGGTGATTGTTTTCCTCCTGGGGCTCAGCTTGTGATGTTCTTAACCACAGCCTAACCTGCCTCTTAATTATGTATTTTTGCCTTTGTGGAATTCTACCAGTTGACAGTACTCTTGTTGCTATGAGAACTTCAGCTGAGGTCCTGAAATATTACCACACTTGAGTCTGCAGTTGGCAATGTGGAAATATTTTTAATGGCTTTGCAACACTCCCCTTGCTGAAGACAAGGAAGTAGATTGTTATTTATCTTAGCAATTAACATGTTGTGTATCGAAGTTTCCAGGTCAGTTGCCTGAAACAAAAGGCATGGAAAGCTTGTTTTTGTTTAAAAACTTGATACTAAAAAAAGTATATGTAGAAAACTTGTAGCTTGTGAATTAACATTGGCAGACTAGGGCCTTTTTTAAAGTGATGCAGAGAACAAATGCTGCCTTTCTCCCTCTAGAAAAAGGGGAAAAAGTGAAACCCGGATGAGTGTTTACAAGTCGTACTGGTGAAAATGTGCTTTAGAAACTTAATCAGGAAATCATGGGAAGAAATGCACCTTGTGACTGTTAGTACAGGTTTTTAAAGGTTGTAGATTCTTGGTGGACTTTAATTTTGTGGCTAAATTTGCTACCTTTAGAAGCTGAAGTAATAGTCTCAAAAGTTCTGTCTTGCTTTTAGAGATGTGATAAGGGTTACTGGAATGCTGTTTATCTAATCAGTAAGGCACAACTTGAAAAATGGGACCCTGTCTTGAATTTTTTTGCCTTCGTCTCGCTCAGTGTAAGGTGGGCTCTCCTCTTCACATTTGCACATAAAATGATGACAAAAAGAGCTCTACGAAATACCGATAATACCATCGGAGATACTCTGATAGAATTGAGCTCATGGCAAATCTGCTTTAGAAATGCAGCCGTACCTCGCCGTACTCCTGCCCCCGGGAGCAGCAGCTCCTCCAGCTGACCCAGTGGCCTTGTCCCTCCCGTTCTCGGTCAGTCCCTCTGCCTGTGCAGTAAAGAACCGACGCCGAGCTTATTCCGACGCGTTGGGGCTTTGACATACGTGAATTTCTCAGAACGGCCAGCTCGCGGAATGGTTCTTCTTTCGAGCTCCACCTTCTGGCGCTGGTACAAACCCGTGATAAACGCATGTGGAAATTTCCACTGCTCAGCTGCGGCCTTGGGCCCCCGCCCACTGCGCAGCGACGCGTCGCTTGAACTCTGCTCTATGCTGCTTCGGACCACACAAACCAACGTGTAGCTGCTCGGATGGGACCCGTGTGGGCTTTTCCCCCAGAAATCCTCCCGTGCAGCTGTTCCCATGACGGGGAAGGGAAGGGTCCTCACACACCCACGCTCCCCCGCAGCCCACAGACTCGTCCCCGCGTCGGGGAGCTCGGCGCTGCCGTGTCCGAACGGGGAAGGCCAGACGCTGCCGCCTCGGCCGGGGTCCCAGCTGCCGGGGCTGGGCTGGAGGGCACGAAATGCCGGCGGCGGCGAAGCCCCCGCTGTGCGCAGGCGAGCGGCCGCCCCTGAGCAGGAGGAAGTGGGGGCGCCGGGAAGCGCCCCGGCGGCGGAGTGCCAGCGCGCGCGCGCGCGCGGCCACCGTACTCGCGCGCTCCTGAGGGGACGCGGCGCATGCGCAGTGACCGCCCTGTCCGTGATCCCCCGCCATGAGGCAGGGGGGCGGTGAGGAAGATGGCGCTGGGTTNGGCCCTACGCGATGGCGGCGGCGGGCGGGGAGGAGCTGCTGGAGGTGTGCTGGCGCCGGCACTTCCTGCGCGGCAGCGCGGAGCCGCGGCCGGCGCTGGCCTGGCGGGACTACTTCAGCGGCTGCCACCCGGGCTTCGGGCCGCTGGGCGCAGCGCTGCGGAGCAACCTGGCGTCCCAGTGGTGGGACTCGGCTCTGGCTTTCCGAGAGCAAGTGTTGGCGGTGGATGCCCCGCTCCACGGCCCGCCCGCCGCTGGCGCTCCGCCGTCCGGGCAGGGTCTCCGGCTGCTGCACTCGGAAACGCTGCGCGAAGCCCTGCGGGGCGGGGGCTGTAGCCGGGATCCCGGAGGTCCTTCTCTGGAAGAGGTGCTGGGGAGCGCGGGGGTGCTTCGCGAGAGCCTGCTCCCCGGTACGTCCCTCGCCCGAGCCCCATCACCGCGGGCTGAGGCGGGTCTCTCCGAGCGCTGGGCGCCCGCTCGCGTTTTTCTTGCTGGGGGCGAAGCAGCTGCGTTTAAGGGAATTTTCCAGTTGGTGTTGGGGCGCTGGGAAAGTTTCATCTGCGTGCTAAGAGCTTGTGTCCTTTTCAAGGTGCGAAGTGCGCATCGGATGCTTTCCCGTGTAATTAGGGGAAAGGCACGTTAAAATTGCAGTGTCAAAGTACCTGGAGGAATCGGACTACAGACTGCTGAGCTAATCTTTGACAAACATTAACGCTAGTGGGACTACACATACAAGCAGCACCTGTATTGCATTAATTCTCAGTAGAATTAAAAAAATACATTATTTCCTGTCACTACTAGAACTAGCGATTTGTCTTTTGACAGGTGCTTTGGCACAGTATGCTAGCTGCTTGGAATTGGTGAACAAAAGGCTGCCTTGTGGCCTCGCTCAAGTTGGAGTATGCTTTCACTCTATTCCAGAAAGTGAACACCACCACAAAACCCCTGTAAGGTAGAGTAATAGAGGGATTAATCCCTTTCCATACTTAAACCAGCTGTTTGCACTTGTTTCACTTTTGAATTATTTTTGAATACTGTCTTCTGCTTTTTCCCTGTTATTTTTGAAGGAGTTAACTTGCTGACCTTGCTATTGTTTAAAGAATAGGCGAAAGGACCACGTCTTTGCTTGCATGGTTTAGCTCTCCCAGAACTGCAGGACAGTGGCTCGATTACTGGTTACGCCAGAGACTCCAATGGTGGAGAAAGGTAACAGCCCATGGGAAACGTTGTCTGCTCTGTTATATCTCAGAGAGAGGGGGAACAGACACCCTGATCAGTTTTATGGTTTGTATTGCTAGCCAGTTCTTGTCACTGAAATGTGTGTATTTCGTGTGAGAAGTGGAAAAACTACTTAAGTTTATGACAGACCTGTTAAGTAGTTTATAACGTGACTTGCAGAAAGGCAAATGGTTTGTGTTTGAAAGTGATTTGAGATCAAAATGCTGTAAAACAACAGGGAGATTTGGGCTGCAATTTATAAAAATCTTTTGCTGAAAATCACAGACTTCATCTTGCATTACAGACTTGGTTTTTTGTAGTTAATACAGCAGGCACAGCAGTGATCACCTCTTACATCTCTAATTTTCAGTTTGCAGTAGGCCCATCTAACTTCAGCAGCAGCGACTTTCAGGATGAAGAAGGAAGAAGAGGATTTAATTTACACTACAGCTTTCCTTGGGGGACAGAAACAATAGAAACTTTGAAGAACCTTGGTGATACTGAACTGTTACAGATGTATCCAGGGGATAGTTCAAAATTACTTGTAAGCTTTACTATATTCAAAAGTTTTTTGATAAAGATAACACATGAGAGAAATGGTTTCTTTGATGGTCCAACTGTTTAGCATATGAATATCTTTTTGTTCTTTTGTTGTAAAAACAGTATTGTTGATATTCTACAGTCAGACCTTCATTTTCAAAAGCAGATAAAATAATGTTTTGGGTTTGGTTTTGGTTTTGTTTTTTTTTGCAAGGAGTTAATTCTTCTAAGTTAGAAATGAGCTATTTTGACAAGACAGCTGTCAGTTGCATAGCCTTTAATGTCAAGACAAACTCAGTCTGTGTTTTGCAGTGTTAAGTTCGCATCAAAAAGAACCTGTAAATGTTTTGTCTTTTGGTAGCTTGTCCAATTCCGTATATGTAGAAGTATATGTGGATGAATGAATTATAAACACTGCAAATGGCGTTATAGAAGTTAGCACGCTTGGAAGGGGGAATGCACCAGTGGGAAACCTTTCGACTGAATATGCTGGAGAGGGACAAACTTCTAGTGAATGGCAATGTTTGAAAAGTCAGGCTGAACAGATAAAAGGGGAGTAACTTGGTATTTTACCAGTAAATTGCAACTTTGTTTTCCCTGGGACAGTCCTGTCTGCTTTTCCTGGTTTTGCAGCTTATTTCTATACAGGAGGCAGAAGACTGTAATGTCACCTACAAAACGGTGGGTTACATAGTGATTTCTCAGAACGTGGGGACAGATCCCTGTGGTCACTTGGAAGTAATTTCCAAACCTCCAAAAGAAAATGCAGAGTTCTGAGTGTATTTGCCATAGATTTGAATTTATGATCAGAGAGGCAGGAGAGGAAAATAATTCCATCCTGTTCTGATCCGCTTTCCCTGGTGTTACAATCTTAGCTAGTTACTGTTACAGTTTTAAGATTGCTGGTAACTTTTTAAAATACATGTCTGAATGTATTTAAAATGTAATAAGGGTGCGTGAGTTCAATGTCTCATTATGCGTTTAAAAGGCCCTTTGAGACAGTAGTTGAGGTCTCCCCGTGTGGTTGTTTTTTTTTCTCTTCAGGGTCGAGATGGAAGGAAGAATGTTGTTCCTCATGTTCTCTCTGTGAGTGGAGATCTGGACCGAGGAGCGTTGGCATACCTCTTTGATTCTCTACAGCTAGCTGAGAATCCATTAACAAAAAAGAAAAATTCACAGAGAAAGGTAACTTCCTGCAGAAAGCGTAAGGAAGAATGGATGATGGAAGGCAGGGGCAGGTCTAACTACAAACCCCACAGACAATGTGGTAAATTCAAGCATGGAAACATCTCCCTTTTCCACATCTCCATCCTCTGTTACCTTCCCCCAGAGGTGCAGACAGAACACTTCTCGCTGGTAGCGATAGACTGGCCCCACGGGACTGCCTCTGCCGTCCTTTTCACCCACATAGGCAATTTTTCTCTCATTCTGAGGTCACCTTTCCTGTTTTACCTCCTCTCTGATGAGAAGGTAGGCTCTTGCCGTGCAAGTGATGGAGTTAAGAGGAATTGGAACGTACCTGCTGTTGGTGGGAAAGAGGAGTTTGTCTCTTCCAGCAGCATTTGAAGGTTTCTGAGAAGAGCAGAAAAAGTGGGTCACAGGTGGTAGGGGGGCATTTTCCCGAGGACCATCATTATTCCCACTTCTACCCTGGTTTCCTGGAGTTAAGAGTGCTCGTTTTCAGACAGCAGTTGTTAATCAAACAGCCATTTGGTCTTCAAGAACAGGCAGTAGATTGGTAGCTGTCTGCTGGGCTGTCTGTGATCACTCTGGCTTCATTAAAGATGGTGGAGCTCTGCTAACAAAACTTCATCTCTTTTCTGAGGCTCAGCCAAAATGGACTAATTTCTGCCATGCTAACCTAGCTGGCATGTGTGCTAGCTATATAAAATACAGCTTGCTTCTAATTCAGGATTTTGTGCTATGAGAAATTTTTTGCATATTTAGAACCTTAATTTCAGTGAAAAAATTTAGTATTTCCTAGTTCTGTTTAGAATTTCACACTGAATACGTTTAGTAATGTGTTCCTTTTTGTAAAATTATTAGGTACTTAAGCTGCATCCTTGTTTAGCACCTCTTAAAGTGGCCTTGGATGTAGGAAAAGGTCCAACAACAGAGCTGAGACAGGTATGTTGTAAGAAAGCATTTTAATTTTGAGCATTGACTTTCCATGTAACCTTGTGTTTACCTTGGGCAAAATCATGCTGCTACTTTGAATCAAAGATTCATGGTTGCAGGGATTTCACTGTGCTTCCGCTATGCAGCTTGTGAGTTACAGCCGAAGGAGTGCGCTGCAGAGAGTGGGCAGTAGGTGCCTTCCTTGCGTTAGGACACTGCTTTCAGTACTGTTAATAGAGCTGATATTTGTTCCGTGCAAAATTAAGGAAAATAAATAAAAAAAACCCTCTCAACTTAATCTTTCAGGATTATTTTAATGCATGGGTTACATCTTCAGAAGGATTTTTAAAAAGTTTTTATTTAAGTTAGTTACTAAGTCCTTACAGAAGGGAGGAAAATTACACTGGAATGTTTTTAAATAGAAATGGAGATTTAATTGCCAAGCTGCTTTCTACTTTGAGATTCTTTCAGCCAGAAAATTAACACCAGCTAGGAATGCTAATACCACACACTAAACCTTTAATGGTTTCTTTGTACAGGATTTCAAACCCTGAAAGTCTGTCTCTTAAATCTTGTTTTTAAATAAACACAGGTTTGTCAAGGATTGTTCAATGAACTGTCAGAAAACAGAATTTCTGTATGGCCGGGTTATCTTGAAACCGTGCAGGTATCTCTGGAACAGCTTTATACAAAGTAAGGAGAAACAGTCTTTTGCAAATTAAACTATGAAGGTAAAAGATGACTTTCTGTGAACTAGTGAAAATATGCCTGTTTTCAGTAAGAAGTCATCGAGTGCAGTAACCACGTGACTGAAGACATGTATGCCGAACTATAAACTTGGATTCAATTAGCTCTATTACAAAGAGCAAAGTCAGATAGTTAATTTTTAAAATTAAGTGAAGTATAAGCCTTGCACGTGTTATTGTTGTTTCTCTGGAACTGTGAAGTGCCTTTTAGAGACTCTCCTGTTGAAAATAAATTTCTTAAGATGAGTCATAAACTCGCAGAACTGTTTCCCTCCCTCACCCCCATCCGTGTATCTGGGCTGGTTCTGTGTTTCATTCTTAAGTACTCTTTCAGATAGCACACTGTATTTAGTCCTGAACTTAAAACTTCTTCCAAGTCTGGAACCATCACTATTAGTGTATGTGATTGGAATTATTTATGCAGATAAAACCTGCTGTTCCATATGAAGGCTTCATAGGTGATTTGTTGATCAGGAGTGAATTTTGAGCACGCACTGCTCATGTCAATGGATCTTGATCATATTGATGAGTATTTTTTCCCCAAGAGAAAATAAATACGACTGTTCATATGCAGTAGTCTTCAAAGTAAGTCTTGCTATTAAATAACAGAAAAAAGGTATATTCTGCTTCTACAAAAATATTCTTGTAATAGGTCACTAAATAACATTCTTTTTATGTATTAAAGTAACTAAATAATTTAAAGAAATGTAATCAGGAAGGCAATAAATGGCAACAAGAAAACTGGTGTCTTCACACTGAACTTAGTGCAGTATAGCAGAATAAATATTTACAGCTTACGGTCATTTGTACATATGAGGTTTTTGTGCAGCAAAAGCAGTAACAGGTGTGCGCTTTTCTTTGCAGGTACGATGAGATGAGTGTTCTCTTCACCATCTTGATAACTGATTCCACCCTAGAGAATGGAGTGGTCCAGCTGAGAAGCAGAGATACCACCATGAAGGAAATGATGCACATTTCTAGGCTGAAGGACTTTTTAATTAAGTATGTAACAGCAGCCAAAAATGTGTAAACTTAAATTCATTGAATAAAAGGGATTTCTTAAACATCTGTGCCTGAAATGACTTCTACGGTGTCATGGACTCAGTGGTTTCTCTGCAAATAGTTCCACTAACACTTGGCGGTGCATCTGTTTTCTGTGAAATCTAGACCATCGAGGTCTTCCAGGTTACCTTGAAAAGAGGGAAGAGACAAACTTCTCCCTCGTTAGCAGGGCTAACCATATTTTCTTTCATGTCTTCAGTTTTACTATGTTATTGAAAATATTCCATTCTAACCTAAAAACTCATCTTTCATCTGTGTATTGCTGACGCAATTATGGTCTCTGCCGTAGAATGGTATTTTGTATAAAAGACTTTCAAATCTTAAATGTTTTAATAATGTCAGTATCTTTCTACTGTCTGTTTGTAGGAATGTATTTTAATCACATGGCCTCAGTTCTTCAACATTTGAGCTATTTCATCTTGCACTCGATAAACATAAAAATCAGAAATATGTTACCAAGAGTAACAGAGGAAATAAACTGTAAACAGTTTTTGACAAACATCTTTGTAGACAAAAAAAGTCTGTACATAGAAAATGGTGGCAAAGGACTAATGTGTGATCATATTTATCCTATAGCTAGGTGTTGTAGTCAAAATCAGATACAAGAGTTTGTATAGATACGAAATTGAGTGATTCTGATCTGTAGAGGTACTATGTGCGTGCAGCTTTTTAAGTCACGATGAAAGTGCTTTAAGGTGTATGCAACGAGGCATGCGGCCACTGATAGTCATTGATATCATGAAACACAGGAACTTGCCTTAAAAATTTCTTATGTTAACGTGGTGCTTACTTAACTATAAATGGGTTATTCGTAACTGCTGTACACTAAATAATATAACTCGCTGCATAGTGTAATAATGCTAGATACAATGCAAGCTTAGCATAGAGTGGCTGTGTGACTTCCTGAACTCATGGAACTCTACATAAGCTGGCTATGGAATGACATTAAAACAACCCAGAAACATGTAAGAAACAGCCTGTAGCAGGATGCAGAATTTGTTTTTTGGAGTTAACTGTCCCAAAAGTTAATTTTAACATCCTATCCCTTCTCTGAGAGCTGAAGTAATGTTGAACTGAGAAATTGCCATCCTTACTGCCTGGTAACAGCAGGTACAGAGGCCAAATACGGATCCTCTAGCATGTGCCTAAGAGGGGAACACGGCTGGGTTGGTTTTTATTTTTTAATACTTGACTAAAGCCTTTTGATTATCTTATGTTTGTGTACAATCCAGTTTCTATTTCAGGAGAATTGTTAAGCATACAGGAACTTGGGTCTGTGTGAAAGCTTTACATCATTTATTCCTTTCTGCTTATTCATCAGATGCATGTAATGACAGACATATATTGTGTCCAGCAGGATCTTACCTGACAGTGATTGCGTTGTTTTGTTTCATTGTGTTTTTTATTTGGGCAACAAGCTGCTGTTTGTCTAATGGGATTGCTATTTGGGTCTTTGTTAATTTCAATTTTTATCTGTTCTGCTTTTTCTTTTAAGTTGAAGTCGTTAGAGATTATGACTTGGGATTTTGCTTGCTAGTAGAGAACGAGCTATATTATCTGTCTAAAAATAATCAGGCCAGGAAACTGGTATCTAAACATCATCTCTTTCTGTGCAGGTTTGGTGGTACTTATCACATCTGAGGACTGAAAGATTCTTTAAAAATACATGATTAAGTTAATCACAAAAAAGATCTTACCTTGTACTTAGTCTCTGACGAAGACTGTTGAATAGACTGTAGCACATGCTGCCTTCTCTGCTAAAAGCCAGAATAACATAATTCATAATTCCTTTTTTTGGTGCAGGTACACAACAGAAGAATTAATATACCATCAGGAACTTGGTCGCTAATAACATCTCCATGGTTTCATAATGAGGCTGTTGAATTTTTGGGTCATAGGATGGTGATACGCTTTTTATTTGGTTTTTTTTTCTTTTTTTCCCTAAAAAAAGTCTTAAAGTTATTTTAATTTCTCTGTAGTAAGTAAGCAGTTTCAGTATGTAACTGCTAGTATCTAAACCCTGCCTCCCCCCAGCAAGATTCCCCAAAACCGTATTTGTGCTCATCAGATGTTTTACAACTATAGATTGAGGTTTTCACCTTTTTCATCTTCTCTTCTTACAACAGAAAAGTTGACGTATTCTTCTGATTTAACAGGCTCTGGATTAAAGATGATGAACAGCAATTAAATGAATTACAAGAGACTGACCAGATCTTTATTTTTTTTTTTTAAATAATCTTGAAACAAAGCAGCAGGATTCCGTATTGAATATAAATCTACTGTGCTTTAGCATTCCCGGGCCTTACCAGAGCTATTGTCACTGTCCTTGCAGGCTGTGTGGGTAGAAAGCTGATTGATACCTGGCATGAGCAGCTGCAGCAAGCACCGAGCTAAGGCAGCAGAGCAGCTACAACCCTACCTGTCCCCTACAGGAACAGGAAGGCAGATAATGATCCCCCTTTTGATATTTAGAAACAGGAAACATAATACCTTTGCTGTTGGTTTGTTTTGGGGGTTTCAGTTTCCCTTGAAAACATTGACATTCACATACAATGCAAGTGTAGAAAACTACAAGTTAATGGCATGGTGGCTTTCATCTAATGTCTTCATTACTGTGCATTTTCTGCAACTATAGTAGTACAATGTCTTTCTGTAGGTCAGTTGCTTTGTTGTCTAGCATTATTTCCTGATTTCCGTTTGAACTGACTTTAAGTCTTGTTAAAGTTAAGACACGTGGAATGAAGAACTATTTTGTACTGAACAATTTTGAACAGAATGCAGAAACTACATAAGTTTTACTTTTCTACAACTTGCATATGGCCCACTTTTGTCTCTTAGTAAATGGGCATTGCACCTCTGATCAACTTACTGTCTTTAATTTTCTTTTCCTCTGTTATGGCTATTTCAGTCCTCACCTTGAGTTGCCAAATACAATTCTTCATTTTACTGCTGTTTACAGTAGATTTTGGTGTAGAACCTCAGTTCATTTACCTAGTTGCAGTTTTGGTTGCGTGGGTGACAGCTAGTGCCAAACATGGATCCTGAGGGACTTGAAATAATGCCTCTGCCAGGCACAGTCAGTAGGAGCGTTAGCTCGCTCACTGAGTGGTAGTAGGAGTCCCCTTCCACTGCTTTTGCAGTACCTGAAGAAATTTGCCCATCCCAGCTACAAATAGTATAATAGCGTTCTTCAACCAAACTCCCACAAGTAAGTTTCACGGCTGCACGGGGAGTAACATGAACTTACCAATCTCTGTGTATATGACGTAGTTTTCAGTGTCTTCTGCATTCACTGCTGAAGTAAGGCCAGTTGAGGACCTGGTAGACTTAAATTTTTCTGTAAGTTGTAAGAGAAAAACACATGCCTATAAACATATATCATTTTTTCTTAGAGGGAAATAAACAGCTCCATGATATTTTTTTAATACTTGGAGATCTCAGATAATGTTATTTTCATGATAAAAATTACTCCTTAACTAAGGGCATTTTAAATAGAATTTACTTTCTTTACTAAGATCAATGAGGTCCAATTCCTTCCAATATTTATGTGTATTAGATTACATGTTACTTTGCTTCCCCCATCCCAGAGCTGCCATCGAAAACATAGCTCAGAGGTTTTGCCTTGTCAGTGTCTCATTGGGTTCCTATGCTGGTTAAGAGGAGACTTGACAACATCCTAAAATATCAAGAGCATAACTCTACACCTAACATGATGTTCAGACACTATTATATATTGACAGCATAAATGAGGAAAACAAAACAGACTTTCAAATAACTCACTTGCTTTATATGAGGGAATTATGAAAAATGGAATTGCTAGAGCAAATCCTATTATGAATAGTAGCAAGATCAGCCCGAGAGAAATCATCAGGGGTTGAGAATGGCTTCTCTCTTGTGCCAAAAAGAAAAAAAAAAAAAAAAGGTGTTTATGCAATGAAATGTTGTTTCGTATTCTAAGTATTTTCTGTAAATTAAAATCAAGACTTTGCATTTCTTTCAGCTTTTGGATTAACTGTGGTTAATGTAACTATTCAGGAGAGTCCCAAGTGTGCACTGCCACAGCAGAAGGAAGGGAGCTTGCTGGTGCCAGTAGACTCTCCCTTTCACAGGACCAGAGAGAAAAATGAAAGTAGACTCTCCCCAAGGTGGACGAGGGGTCTCTTGTAAAAGTAAGTCATCCTTCATGGTCACTTCAACTTCTCCTACTATCTAGGCTGCCTGGAATTTTATCTTTTTTGCATTATTTTTAAAAACTCTGATTATTTTTTTACTGTCAAAAATTATATTTTGACCATTACATTTCAGGAACAAAATTTCTGGCTAAAAAAACTTGCGTTGTTACAACCTTCTGAAATTTGTGTGGTCCCTGTTTATCAACAGTGGTAAACTTTCATGCATGCGCACCTGCTAATGTAAAGTTGAAACTGTTGCTGTATTTTGTATTATTGCGAAAGCTATTTTCAGCTCTGCATTTATAGGTTCCAAAGTCACTAGAGGAACTGATACATAGAAAAATCACAGCTGCTTCTCTCTTGTACATCTTCACTGGGGGAGAGATGTTTTGTTTTCCTTTGAAGAAGATGTATGTGATAGGAAGAGAGCCGTTCTCCGAGAGGCAAGACAGGGTCACATTCTGGCCTTTCTTTGCTTGAGAGGTGGGTGAGCTCAGCACTGGTTTGGAAATTGGCTCTGTAAAAAGAAAACTGAAAGGACTGCATCACTGAGTACAGGACAAGCTCCAAAGGAAGACTCGCAGTTAAGCAGCAACATTGGCAAAAGAGACAGGCACTGAGGATGGAGAGCTCAGTGTGCCAGACAAGAGTCGCACTGCCGACTCCTAAGGAAATAATAGGGATTTGCCATGAAGTTCAGCTCCGCAATCAAGACAGGTGCACACTGCAGTCCAAAATAGTACCTGCTGCAAACAAAACCCTGACTGCTGCTGCTGCAGATGCATTGCATGGCTATGTGCCCCCAAAATAAATAAGCTGAGAAGGTATACAGCCAGACATACCTATAAGGGTGAAGTTGAAACTGTTGCTGTATTTTCCGCCACTGGAGACTTTATTCTCAGCTTTGCATTTGTATTCACCCACATCACTGGCAGAGTTGATAGTCAAGTTAAACAAAGCGGGGGTCAAGTCTGGCCTGTTTAAAGTGGATACCTTCTGATCGTGCTTAAACAATGTGTATGTGACAGGTGGAGATCCAGAGTCTGAGTGGCAGGAGAGGCTCGCGTTCTGGTTCATCACTACATTCGAAGTCCTCTGAACGGACATGAGCCTGGGATTGGACAGCATCTCTGGAAAGAAGAAACTTCTGAGGGAGTTCACTGCACCTATCATCCAAGAAACTCTCAGAATTTTCCCAAAATATGTTGAGGACCAGGCTATCCTTATTTCTGTTGAAACAGGTCATTATTTTATTTTTTTTCCACCTTTGGTAGTGCGCAACACAACTTTATATTTTCCAAAATCAGTATGCAGCTTCAAACGATGAAAAATGCATGTCTTCAAGCAAAAGAGAGCATGTACACATGAAGCTAACTGATGTATCTGGATGAACTAACAAAAATACTTCTGAACTACAGCAGCAATTAAAATAATAGAAGTATAAAAGATAAACATAAATATAATGGGATGTTAATTGTAGGAGAAAGTAACCTTATATGCTAGTTGAGAGGTAGTATGTGAACCTGAAAGTAAAAGCAGTATTTTATTTGTGGCCATACGTAAAAAGGCAAAATTGAACTTTTGAATACTAGCAGCAGGAGCCTTGACAATCTATCAAATTAATTTGCTTTTATGAGATTATACAAATAAATTTGTGATAAAAACTTGTACTGTATTTTCATAAAAAATAGTAATAAACTAGTCATGACTAACAAATTATGACACTTAGAGGGGAAAAAATACGTTTTAACAACTTAAAGCAATTTTTACTGTACATACAGGTCAGCAAAGAGACGGTTGACTTTGTATAGAAACTTGTAAACTGCCTCACTGCACAGACAGGGGCGAAAGATTTAATTTTACATGAAGATTCTGGACATTTTTAAATCCCTCCCCCATTTTTTTTTGTTAACAGTCGATTTCAACACATAACCCGAAGCCAAAAAAAGAGAACCTACCTTTGCCATTTGCAGTAGTTTTCTGAATCTGATGAAACATTTGAACTAAGAGAAGAAAAGAAAGCTTTCAGACAAGAAACAATGGTTCTTGTTCAGAAAGATTTGTAATATGTAAGAAGTATGTCCTTGGCTTACGGTAGGAAAACAGCAGAATTGTAAGAAAAGACATCTTCTTGACACTGAGCAGGGCAGCTGGTGGAGATCTTCAAGGAGTGGCTCTAGGGGTTGAGGAAGTCCTAAATATGGAAACAGTGCTGATCTTTACTGATGTTTGTGTAAAGACTTTTGTAATATTCTACTTACATTTAGCCTATGGCAGACAGAGCAGTGGTCAGAAGAAAACACTGTGGAGTGAGGAACGGTAGTTTTTCCATGCAAAAAACTGTGCGGTAGACCTGTGCTGCCATGCAGTATGCAAGACTGTATATAATTTTTCCTGCACTGCTCTTTATAAAGGAATGAGTCACTGATTCATATCAAACAGTCACACATTTGCTAGAAATAATGCAAGTGATCATATGGTTGAGAATTAGGGAATATGTGCTACCGTTTCTTTTTAGCATCAATGTAATTTAAAAAAAAAAATCCAAAAACCCAAACAACAACAATCTATAGAAGTTTTAAGATGCTAATAAATACTTATAGCTAGCCAGCTTGTTAGGGAACTATTTTGTTCAAACTTCGATTATTAAGCTGTGAGGAAGTGAGATCTTGTACTAGAAAGTACAAATCTCATCAGGAACTTGAGTTCAACACCACTGCAGAAACGAATTTGATGACTAATTTGGTTATCTAATCAGCAATACAAAGCTACATAATTATCACTACAGCAAGTAGATGTCCTTTATTTGTCACCCTCTGGGTGAAGTAAATGTGATCTTTAGCTATACATGGGCAATGCCTTCTGAAGAACTCTAGGCCCTGTTGTATGTGAAGAAGTAACTACTTATACAGAGAATGCCTTAGAAGTGTTACTGTGATCCTTGCCTTATTTCTTTGTCTCCAGTTTCTGAAGGTAACAAGACAAGGCCCTCCTGAGTCTGTCCTCGTCTCCTGCCTAATACAAAACCCCTCTCAAGGCCTGCTCTGTTTCCTCACAGAGTTGTGTGTGTAACTTCCTTCCTCCTTGTTTTGCTTGTTTTGTTTAATGTCTTTTAAGATAACCTCCACCCTGCCCTCACAAATGTTTCTTCTGTGGAAATGCTGACAACTAACCACAAGACTGGAATTTTTTTTTTTTTTGCAGCTGGCAGGAAGCAAGTGTAAAAATGCAGCTGTCAGGAGAAGAACCATGAGCGCTCATGCATTTTCCTGTTGTGGGAGCCTGTTTTTTTGTCAGAAAACCACAAAAAAAGGCCCTTAAGACGCTTGCAGCCAGGTGATGGAGGCGGAGAGGTGTCCTGAAAGCTGTGGAAGGAGGCCGGGGTCTCACCCTCCTGTCAGGAGGAGGGGGCGGCCGGCACGGGGCAGCCGCCGGGAGGCCGCTGCGGGCTGTGGCGAGGGTCCCCCGCTGCCCGCGGCCGCCCCCCTCGGTGCCGGCGGCGGTTTGGGTTGTTGGCGGCGGCCCGCCGGTGGCTGCGGGCGGTGAGGGGGCCTGGGCCTTCCCCTGAGGCGCAGGCAGGGCAGGCGGGAGGGTCTGCAGGCTGCCGGCTCCCTCACACACAGCCGGCGGCCGCCTGTGGACAGGTGACGGAGCCCGTCAGCCGCCTCCCACTCCGCCTGCTCTGCAAAGCTGCTGGGGGACCCGGACCTGAACGCTTTACTGATTCGGTGCGTAATAGCAAGTAGTTATTGTGAGCTGTGAATTTGTCCGTAAAAACGAGAAGTTTAGTTGTCACTGGGATCTCTCATGGGCAGCAGCTTTAAATAATGTGTGGCAGGGAGCTTGGTTGGTCCCCTCAAGACACGCGGCCTGGGCACCGAGGGAAGGCAGGGGCTGGTTCAGAGCACTGGTCTCTGCCTGGGACGGGAGGAGCGCAATTCCAGAGCTTTCCGTGCGTTTCTTGGCTGGTTTGGACTCTGCCAAGCAGCCCTGCTCCCGCGCTCACCTCGTGTGGAGATCCTGCGGTTCAGTGCATCTGTGTCCTCAATCCTTGTTTTGGTGGTTTTTGGTTGTTTTGTTGAGGTTTTTTCCCCTTGAAATTTGGGTTTGGGGGCTGAAATAGGAGGGAATATGTTTTCTTTGACACATCCCTTTCATCTCAACTATATATGTAGGATTACGGGGAAGAGCTGTGTTTCATCTAACTGTACAATAGTTGTGCCTAACTGTTTCAACTGCTTGAATACCTGTTTACTTTTCAACTTTCATAATTGCTTTGCAGAGCATTAATAGAGACACTTCTTATGTGTAAAAAGATTTTTGAACCATTATGGTAGGAGTTGGTAGCTGAGGCTTACTGATGAAGTTTGTATAAAATCCAGACTGCAATTGCTAGATCACCACTGGGGGGGAGTAATAATATGTCCTGGTTAGAAAATGGGACTTCAGATGAAGTTCATAACATAAATTATTAAGTTAGGTTGATATAAAGAAGCTTCCAGAAAAATTTACTTGACTACTCAGTCCTATAAGGGCAAGGAAGGGCTGGATGTACTAAAATTTTGTTAAAGCGTAATTCAGCAGATCGCGTGTACTCATGGGAGTTGGGCATGCCAATGATGCATTCTTATTCTCAAGCACTGCTCTTCCAATAACACTTTTAATTTCTGCTGGTTTATGTGGATATAATTGTTTTGAGTATTCAACAGATCTGAAGGTGGATAGCATCTTTGTGGCAACTTTGTAAAAGGCTTTAAGGCAGTACTTTTTTCCACGTGTGCTGGAAGTGTGCCAGATTTAAGAGAATGAGCTTCATTAAATCCTGTAGTATTACTCCGAGGCAAAATGTTACTGTCCTATTTTGTCCTTTTGCAAGGAGAACATATGGCATCTGGTTGGCCATATGATCAATGTGAATCAGGGGAAAAAAAGGCAAAATTAGCCCTTGGCATTACTTTTCTGTGAGGTTTTGAATCCTGACTTTACCTTTGAACACTAATTAGTGCATTAATCGTTTGAAGAGTGTCCTAGATAGTAGTAAACAAAGTTTACTTCCATGTTGATTGTTTTTTTGGCAGAGTTAGCCATCAACTTTGGACTAATACGGTGTTGATTAGTTCAGTATGTACACATAGAGTAAGATACTGTACGAGCTTCAAGTTCCCTTTTTATTAGACTTACAAGTTTCCTGCCTGGAATTAATGTGGTTCTATATGTAGGAAGAACTGAATAAATTTAAGAAAAAGTAAGGAACAGAAGTCATCCAGCCAAAACAAGTAAGTTAAAAAATCTGAAAGGGAGGCGTGTATCACTTGGTGCTGTGACAATATTCTGCCTGAGGCAAGCAGGTGGAAGAGAATAAGAGCCAAACTGAGCTTTCATTCACAAGGTCAATTCTTTGACTTGAGAATGAAAATAGTGTGAGATAGCATTCTGTAGTAAGGCTGTGAAGGCTTCACACGGTATCTGTCCTATTCTAGGCTTCCAGGGAAATTTGCATGTTTCAGCAGAATTGTAAAAGTTATTCCCACTCCCAGTTTCTTATGCTGAGAGGTCCTCCGTTCTGGAAGAGCATCTGCTACAGTAGATGTCTGCAGAAGGCTTTGCTAGAAATCACCATATACTGACAGTTATGTCTGGTGATGAATTAAATTAAGCCCTTCTGTTTTGTCTGAAAAAAGGTTTTACTGATATGGCTAGATCATCACAGAATACCGTATTTTAACACTCCTACTCAAAATGGCTGTGGTGGCAAGTCAGCTGTTTATTTTAACTGCGTAGTATTTGATTGTGAGGAGATTGTTTTCTAGAGGACAAATAAGAGTGGAAGAGGAACGGATCTTTTCTATATGTAGTTTTAAGATAGTTTTAAATTTCTCGCAGTGATCCTCAGGTTCTGAATGCAAATTTTCATGTAGTGAATGAACTGCAAATTGCAAGGAACATGTCAGCAGGTGAAAGGTACTTTTGTGTACCCAATTTGATTAATTTAACAGCTCCCAAGTCCCCCAGAGATAAAATACTTTAAAATGGTACTTCTTCCCTCTGCCCCCTTTCACCCTCCCCCCGCAAAAAAAGGAAAAAGAAAAATTTTGATGAGGCACAAAACACTGAGGTTACTAATGCATTTCTCTTGGGATAAATTCTGACATCTCTGCCTGAAAAGTATTCCAGACAAATGTGTTCAGGAATTGGCATGAGAAACTACAGGTTAAAAAAATAGAGCATGCTCCTTAATCATCTTTACAATCTCGTAGGTACAATTTTAACTTCGGCTTCTTCACCTCTGACAAAAATGAACTTTTTTTTTTTTTTTTTTTTTTATGAATGCTTAACATACTGAATGAAAAAAGGGGAAAAAAAAAAAAAAAGAAGAAACCTGCAAGGACTATGTCTGTTTTCGAGCCCTTTTCAAACTTCTGTTTGTGCGCTCTGAGGAGTATCTGCCCTTTGTGCATCCTAACCAGAAGTTATCAGTAGCAGCAATGGCTGTGTGTGGACACCTGCTGCAGGTCAGGAAGCAGATAAATTTTTCCTCTTGGTTTGTGTAAAGTCTGCTGAAAGATTTTCTGTCGGCTTGGATCAGCTTGTTGAGTGACTACCAACTGAATTTTACTTATGAAACTGATACAGAATAATGCTTGGAGACTCATCAAGCAATACAAAAACAATGGGAATGTACAGAGAAGGAAAAATATTTCTAGAGTTAATTCAGTCTCCAGCCAGAAGGTTCTGACCTTTTCTCTGGCACTCTCCATACTCCGCAATGAATATTATTGCAGAGCTCAAGGCTGTTTTTCTGCCGCATCCAGAAATGCTGGATGTTAAGCAAAACAAGTGCAAATTCTGGTATGTTACCAGATAAGCACAGTGTGTGATAGTGACAGCCTGTGATGTCTGCTTCTAATCTGAGGAATTTGTTAACCCAGTAGAAGACAGCAGTTAAAAATGTCTTCAAGGTGTAGAATCAGTCATTTATGCACGCTACTGGAACAGAGAAAGTTTGAGAGGTGGTATCAGAGACCACGGTCATGATGTAAACCAACAAATAGATTCCACACCTCTGAAAGAATAAATTTCTCTCCTTTGTCTAGATGAATTTCTAAGGTACATGAAAGTGCGTGCTACATGAAATACAAGCCAAGACTTCAGATTTCTAGTGTTAATTTCAATGTTGCACCATATCGGTAAGGAAGTGTAAAGCCAAATAGTAATAATGTTGTATTCAAAAGAAAGATTTCAGTGATATTAGCTCATTATCAGCTTCCTGCTTCCTTCAGTTGCTTTTCTGGATCTAATCTATATTGCCATTTGGAGTAGGTGTTGGATATCAGTAATCATAGTTTTAATTAGAAAAGAGAGAAGTGAGGGAATCTGTGCTTTGCTGTAGTGGTTATCTCCCAGCAGATGGTGCCATTGTGAAATGCAATTTATTCTGAGAAGCACAAATTTTTGGCAATCTGGAGTTTCTGTAAATTGTAGAATTTCCAGACTCCTGGAAGAAAGTTGTTAATTTCTTTAATGTTCTTTGTAAATATTCAAATCCAGAGATAAAATTAATTTTTTATTCTTCTCTAGGGAGGTATAGTGAGACACTTTTAAAATAAAGACAAATGATGCAAATGTCCCACATTCAAGAGAAGACAGTATACCCTGAAAAAATACGTAGAACAAACACAGTTCATTCCCAGTTCCCCAGGGATTTGTCTAAACTTGTGAAAACAGCAACGTTTGTTATAATTCTATTATCTATGACTATACTGAAACAGGAAGTGATAATTAAGCAAAATAGTTCACAGTTGTAAGGAACCAAAATGATTAAATGATTATATGCATCAGGGATTGTAGGATTAGAAATCAAAGGTACTTTTCTATTCTTGATTTTGTTACTGGAAAGCTTGTGTTGACTTCAGTATAGATGGACACAGATCTCTAAATTTTTATGAATTTTTAAATAAGATTTAGAAAATCCTAAATATTGGTAGAGACACCTCTAGGGCAATTAACTGTTTTTAAAATCAGTGAATTTATACAAGAAATTAAGTGGGACCTCCATTACCAGTGACAAGATTTGATGACCCCAGAATGCCGTGTTAAGAGAAGTGTTTTGTCACTAAATCAGTGGGATAGAACTTGAAGGCAACACATGTAGAGACTTCATCTTTTCTGAAGAAAGTAAACTCCCATCAGGAACTGGGCGTTTGAGGCCAGGAGACAAAGCTTAGGGGCCGCGAAGATTCACTGGAATCAGCATGTGCTCTGTGAGGAAGTAAGACGTCAGTCCTACAGATCGGCACTGCCGTGTGCTCTTTACTGATGTGCCAGCCGGCTGGAGAGCAAATGAAAACAAACAGCTGAAATGTGGTGTGAACTCCTGGCTTCCTTTCCTGTCATAAGGGACTGGCTGAAAACATTGTATTTGCAGAGGGAAAAAATTGAAAATCTTATTCAGCATTTTTGCCCTTAGTTAGGAAAATAGGCTTTGCTTCTGATCTTAGGCAAAGCTCTGTTCAGATGACAGAGCTGATGGTTTTTAGGAAATGTCATATGGAAGCAAGTAGCAGGGGACCCAGCCAGCAGAAACAGGGATCATAAATTCCCAGATGAGCACAACTTTAATGTTTAAGGGTCTAATTCATTGGCCGGTAGCTTAAGTGTAATGATTCCCATAGGTTTCAAAGAGCATTGCATCAGATTGTAATGCCTATTCTGTCTGCTTCAGAAGGTGTGTTGTGTTCTTGAGGTCAATCCTACTTTTGCCAGAAATATAATAGGGACTGAATAGAGTTCTTTATATGACATATATTAGAATAACTTTCATCTATATTTCAGAAAAATGTATCTTAAGAGATTACAATAAGATGACTGTTATGAAAATATGTAGCTGTATTACTGGCACAGGTACTTTTAAGTTTAATTCTTTAAGTCAATCTGATTTCCAGTTTAACAATGGAAGATGGTCTCAAGCCATTCTTTCACGTTTGAAATGCTTTTCTTCCAAGTTTCACGATATTTTGGCTTAAATCCTGCAGTTGAATTTACTTCCTGGATTTCGGTCAATTAGATTTTCTTCTCCGGGGCAATGTTGAGGGCTTGTCAAGAATGAGACAGTCAAATCAGCCTGTGAGATCTTATGGAACATCCTTCACTTGGGAGTGACATCTCACAACAGCCTTGGGTTTTGGCACCACTAAACCTTGCTCCTGACGTAGTTCATCCTAAAAGCTGACATTTCCACCCGATTCTGAAACTAGCCTGGTTCTGAACTCAACCATATTGGCTCACTCTGAAGGATGTCGGCCCACACTCACTTTCTCCTTCTGTCGCTGTGGCCTTTGTCCCCTCCGTGGGAAAGACTGTTGTGATTTTGCTGAGCTTTGTATGTCCTGCTGAATTCTTTTATGGGGAAAGGGGGAAGGGGGAAATCTCCTTCCTTCCTAATTTTTGTTATCAATGGCAAAAGTTGATCTAGCTTTGTTCTCCACCTGCCATGTGTCCTCCTCCTCTTTTCCTTTACCTGGCTCTGGAGACTGTTGTTGGCAACCACCCAAACCATCAGTCTTTTGTTGGTGGTGTATTTCAGACAGACTGGATTAAGCAGAACAAATGCTATTGCTAGTTAACCGGCTTACTTCTTTAGTCATTAACTGCTATGACTATTGTGCCATTCTGTACTTCCTCCCTGCAAAATAGCTAGATAGATGCTTGTTCATATTGCTGATACATTGTTAAACAGATGAATGTTTCCCTCCTGTTTCCTTCTGCAAAATACCGTGCTTATATGTGTAATGCAAGAATTAAAGTACACTTACAGCTTTAAACTATTGTTTTTTGGGAAAAATACAGTTTTCATTGACCCCAGGAGGAAAAAAAGGTGTTTCATATAAACAGTGAAGCTTATGAGAACTGTATGTCTCATTAATAGACTTCTGTGAATGTATTTAGCATTGTTTTAAGCAGAGTTTTAACAAGCCTGGAAAATGTCGCTAGCAGTAAAGGCAAGCATTGACTCTGTCTACAAAGGAAAGAATCAAAAGGATTAAGAGTTGAGCACTCTATTTTCAAGAATAACTAAATCATTACTTAGGGATTTCTGGAACACAGAACTTGAGAAACACTTTTTGAAGGGCATGACTTCAACTCAGTTTATCAAGCCTACAGACCAAGTCAGTGTTAGGGATCAAGTGGAATGACTTAAGTCTGACTTAAAAGAGGACTGATAAACTGAGAAGGAATATCCTCAACAACTGAAAGGTACTGACCATTGAATTCCTTAAAGTTACAGAGTAATTTTTTTCTGGAAAAATGAAATTGGTGCTTAAATCTGCCACTTCTGCAACGTCAGATTATTTAAGATTAAAAACACATTCATACAAAGTAAGAAAAGTAGAAGAGGAAAGATAGGGACAGGTTTCTCTGTAATCCTCTTGCTTTCCTTGTTCTGCCCATCTCTCCCATCCCCTCCCCATTTGAATATCAAGAAACTGGTCATGGTAATGAGGTTTTGGATAAGGATTACATTTTACTTTTTTTCACAACTAATCTTCAGCACACTTCCACCTACATCAAAGCTAATGGCTACTGATTTACTTGTGTTTAGGCTTTCTTTAGGCTTTCTATTTTCTTTAGGTTTTCATCCATAATCAGAGAAACCCCCTCCATTTTGTTAAAGGAAGTCGAGTTACTCAAGTTTTATGAATTTTACATAGGTTCCTTACTGTATTTTAGGCAGACTTTTATACCAGTGGAAATTGAGGGCAAAATGCTGAAGTAGAATGTTTTGCAACTTTTCCTTCTCTGATCACATTTGCTCAATTCCTGCTTTCAGTGTTTTGGATGCAGAATTAATCATCCCTGATTTCAGTTTGGCTGCAATATCGTCAGGCTACTTATGCTGTTGCAAAAGATTAAGCAACACAGAAAAGGTCAGAAGATCTCTCAGGGATGCCTGAATTCAAAGTTTCAAGCTACTAGCGGATATAACTCTCCCTACAGCGTATTCTCTATTTCAGATTGTGCCAGTGCTGCTTCAGATTTCTGCTGAGAAATAGAACTGGTTCTTTTCTTGTGGGGTTTAAGTTTTATGACTGTATATGTTTTGGACTGTCCTAACTACCTAAAATAAAATCTTGTGCAGTTCTGTGTTATTTATATATGATGGTAGTATGAGAGGTCCGTCTGTCAATATTCTAGTCACAACAGTAACTGTGGTTTCTGAGATAATTTGAATTTATTGTGTGCCCTAGAGTAAAGCTGTTCTTTGCCACAGCAAAGATGAGACACCTATAAATGGAAGTAAAGAGGAAAAATGAATAATTATGTACGTGTGTTCTCTGAAAGAGTTTTCCATGTCAGGATGAAGGGAAATATTTGCTCAAGGATCTGCTGAGGCCAAATAGCAAAGGTAATTTGTGTTCGTAAATGGTTAATTGTGACTTAAAAATACCCGTATTGACAGGAACTGCAGGATAAATGTCATTGGAACTTCTTGTTTTTTTTTTAATACACCTTAAGAAATTAAACAAAGCAAATGCATTTGGTGGCGCCCTCAGGAAAAGTCTAGTCACTTCCTGAACAGTAATCTGCCTGTGAGCAGCAGATAGATTCTCATTGTTTGCCATTTCCAGTTTCCAGTAATGGGAACGATTACTTGATCTAGCCGGTTTCTGTTGAAGATCTGGGAAAAATTAAAAATTTTTATGGCAAAATTTTATCTGTTTCCATAAAACAACAACAGAAAAAAAACCGTAACCTGTTTTTGGTACCTGGAGGCATCACTTCTGATGATGAATATTGTTTTATTTTGGAATTAAGTGTCTGTTCTTCAGGAACGAGATGTATCTTGCTCTTCTGGTGATTTTCTTGCAGTGTAAGTTTGACAACTAAATATCTGTGTGGGTGAATGTGTTTCTGATTTATTTGGGGTTTGTTGGGGCTTTTTGTTGTTTCCTGTTACTGTCTCTCAATCTGTAAGCTTTGAAAATAACATTTTTTTCATTTTTTTTCCAGGTTCAGAACTTTACACTCAGGAGAAAGGTAGGTAATGATAGTTTTTTTCCACATACAAATTTAAAATAAGTTATTTAACTAATTCCTCAGTTGTTGGTGTGCATCCATAACAGAGTAGATCTGGATTTGTAGTACTATAGCTCAGTACGAAATCTGGCCATGGTAAAAAAAAAAAGCTATTACTTCGTGGTTTTTTGTTGGTATAGTGTTTAAATGAGAGATGTGCTGCTCATACTTTAATACATGTTTTGGTGAAATCTTTCCTAGAGTAATTTGCTTTACTGAGGCATACAAGAGAAAAGATGGGAGAGGAAATTTGGAAATTTAATTACTAGCATTTTGTTTTGGTCTTTAAAAAACTCTTTCATGCCCACAAGCAAGGAGATAAAATTATAGAATATAAGTTAAGGGCACTCTGTCTTGCTCTTTTCTTGCAAAAGAAAAGCTCGTGTCTGAGCAGAGTACAGAGCTTGCGTTCTGAAAGGAATGCGTTCACTTTTTACGTTATCATCTTGCTGACTTCCAGCACGTACACTCTGCATACTTCCTTTTTTCCATCACTGGAAAAGTTTGCTTCTTGTTGTCATGTAGTCTATTCACATGCAAAAATATTTACAACTTTTGCATTGGTTTTATGCCCAAAACTCTCTCTAGCAGGGACAATTTATAAATAGCTGGTAAGTGTACATGTCAAGGGACTTCTTTAGATGCAAGAAAACTTTCCTGTTCTAGTAGCAAATTTTTAATACAAATCCAGGCCAAAATGGGCATACCCAAAAGCTGTAAGTTGTAAATGAAGGGAAAGTGAATGAACTCAGAAATCTTTCTCTATATCTATTCATCTAGCTGTGTGAATAAAAATACCGATTATACCAGGATTCTAATAATTCTAAATTTTAAGCTACAAATTATTTATCATTGCTGTGGTTATAAACACAGAAGCACTATATTTATATCTTAATGCTATTATAAACTTTATTTCTTAAAGTGTTTATCAATTAATTTTTTTAAATATGAATGTTGTATTCAGTATATTTTTTTAGGGACTAACATATTTAAATTCTAAGTTAATTGAAAGCATTGCTTCTGCATATGATTCTGTATTTGAATTAATCAGGGTATGATTGCTATGGACTCTTGAGAATATGACTGAACTGCCAACAATGTGAAGTTAGGCATGTACGTTTGCTTGTAGAACTTAAACCCAAATATATTATGCTCTAGTTATCCTAAACGAGAGATTTAAGATTATCTCAAGCTTGTGAGTTACGTGTTCAAAGTGGAATTTGCTGAATGACATAACCCTAACCTTACTTTTAGATAAAAAATACTGGGATAACTCCAGAGATTTCTGCTAATTGGGGATGGATTGGCTTGGGGTTTAATAAAACTCTAAGCAGAGTTTTACTGTCATTTTTCAGTTTATTCAGACAAGTATAAATACAAAATTTTGTTCACCTCTCAGATCTACTGCCAATTAGGGTTGAAGACAACAAACCATGAGAAATAAGGAAAAACAAGAAGTATCTGCAAACCTGTTCCAGTGTTCCCTGTCTCTCCTAGGGAATTTAGTAGATTTGGCCATGAGCATGGCCAAATCAATAATTGTCTCAGTCTCCCAAGGCAAAGACTGAGCAGACAAACAGTGTGTGCTGTGACAATCGGTAGTTGCCGCTAGTATATCTGTGCAGTGGAAGGTAAAGCTGCTACCACTGCGAGTAGTCCACATCTGTGAGATCTGACCACAAAAATTATAACACCTGCTAGTAGGGTACAGTGAATTAATTTTTGTGACTAACATGTAGCAGCTTGAGATAACAGTATTATGTTGGACTAATTGGAAATAAATATAACTCTTCTTTTTTTTCCCCATGAAGTTTTTACTTTCAACAAAGTTGAAATCAAGGTTCAGCCATCTTTCAAAGTAAAGAACGGAGATCCTATGTCAATTGTCTGCCACGCTGATATTAGCAAAAGTACTGATTTCCAGCTGAAGCATAATTTTACAATTTTTAAGGATGGCAAAGTTGTGTTCACGACTGTATCAGACAAAGGAGATGCACGATATGAAATTCCTGTGGCTAGATCTTCAGATACAGGAGTCTATGAATGTACTGTGGAAGCAGGTGGAAAGACAAAATCTAGTAACTCCTTACGTGTTTGGGTAAAAGGTGAGTATTCCTTCACACACGGCTGTTTTCTAAAATACAAAAAGGGAACAACCTTCATGGGGAAGTAATAATAGTTGGTGCTAAATAGGTTATCTTGCAAAGTTGTTTTTTATCCGTAGACATCACAGTACTTTACAAGAGCTTAGTACTAAATCCTAATGTTAAGGCACAGAAATGAAATCACGATCCCAAGGCTACATGGCAGATCAGTGATAGTCAGGAATGCAGTCTGTGCCTCCTGTGCCACCATCCCCTCTGTCCTGAGCCTCTGTTCCCTAGACTAGAGAAAGTGTTAGTTGTGAAAGCTTGTGCCTATAGATCATAAACATGATGGTGTGGGAGGGGCTAAATTACTGGAAAAGGTGGAATTGGAGTAGAGGGATTCTCACCTTGTGATAGTCATTGCCAAAGCTGGTGTGAACTGTGGACTGCTTTTGTAGAAAGTGTTATATCAGTTTTGTTCTTTCATCTCTTATGAGAACAGCGGCAACCTCCACCTATACTCTTTCTAGCCATATGTTCTTGACTGCAAGTGCCATTTTTCCCCTTGGAAAAGCAACTTGGAAAGAATTCATTCAGTATTAAGTAGTTACAGGGTTGTGCAGGGTCTGTAATTTTTCATCAGAAGCCTGCACCTCTAGGTACAAAAGTTGGCGTGGCATTTAGTTTCTTCCCTTGCTCATTTCTGAGTGGCAGTGGAAAACACTGAGGAGGAAGCGGTCTTACCTTCAAAATGGCAAGTTTCGTACTTCACACATTGCATCAAGGTTGTATTACCCTCTCAAGGGACTTTGTTCTTCTGAAGGTGCCTTGGCATGCACCCACACATCAAAGGAGCTGTCTTCAAAAGCTCAGTTCTTGCAAATTATTTGCATCTGTTCATTAGCATAAATCACTGCCATAGTCATCAGGGATAGTGTTTATTTCAGGATTATTCAATGTTCTATTTCTTTTCTTGTTTTCTGTTCTAAGGAATGACCAAACCAATCCTGACTGTTGAGAAAAAAGAAGTTTTAGAAGGTGAAGTTGTGAAATTACGTTGTGAGCTGCCAGAAGAAGAACCTCCTTTATATTTCTATTTCTGGAAGACAAAGATGAACTCAACACCTAAAGAAAAAGATGTATTTGAACCATACAGAAATTTTTCTGTAGTGGAATTTGCTGTTGAGGAGGGAGATAATATTTTACAATTTGATTGCTTTGTTAAGAGATATGTACAATCAGAATTTGAAAGCTCAGAACACAGCAACAAAACACTTGTTACAGTCAGGGGTAAGTTACTTAGCTTTTCTTTTTACGTTTCTTTGCTTGCTATAATTAAAAAGTTGGGTCATGAGTTCATATGTATTCTCTTGCAGAACCATTTATAAAGCCTACTCTGAGTGTCAAGCCCTCAAGTAATATTACAGAAGGAGACAGAATACAGTTTGAATGCTCAACTGTGGTAGCCCGAATGCGTGACATTGAAATCATACTCCAGAAAAACAAAACAATACTGAGCAGTGTACGAGATGAGAAAACTTTGAAATACTCCGCAGTAGCTACTCTAGAGGACAGTGGTGAATACCTCTGTAAGGTGGAGCAAGGGAAAGCATCTAAAACCACCAAACTGAATGTCGATGTGTCAGGTAATACCTCTGTTCACCTTAGATTTTACTGAATAGATTAATATTTAAATTTAAATTTGGTAGAACTCAAGATCCATTTGCAACCTCCAGATCCAGGTGTAAATTTTCCCTAAGCTAAAGGCTATTTAGATTTAGATCAGAAACTGAAATGTTTCTGACATTTGCCTGACAATACTTTCCAACTAAAGTAATACTTTCAGATAACACATATGAGAATTGGTTTCAAGTGGTTGCTAAGTTTCTGTTTTCCCTGAAAATATTATTATATTAAAATAACGTGATTGTGGTTTTTTCCCTGATTATAAACTTTCAGTGTGCCCTTCATTCTGTATACTTTTGAGATAGCTAGTCATATTCTTTTAGGCTCAATTTGAATGAATGTTCTCTTTTTATCTTGCAGAGTTATTCCCCAAGCCGATATTGGCTGCTTCTATGAATAAGCTGGATGAAAATAAAGAATTAACTTTGAGTTGCAGTGTTAGTGGTTTTCGGAAAGCTAACTTCTCTATATTACGTAAAAATTCAAATGGAGACATCTGGTTGAAAAATTCTAGAAACGTAACAATGAGAGTTAATGTGAATGATACTGGATCCTATATCTGTAAAGCTGAAGTGAAAGGAATAGTCAAGGAGAGCAAACCTGTAAGGATAAATGTTTATGGTGAGTAGATACAGAGGCTTAGAACCCCATGGTGGGGGGAAAAATCAAAACCATAAGCTTACAAATAAGCACATCTGTTTACAGAACCAGTTCTAGTCCCTGAACTAGCAGGGTGTCTATTAGTTCTTGCAGTATGAATTTCTGTGAGATGTGCTTGTAATCTTTAGCTGTAGAGGATTTGGCTTACTGTGATATAATCAAGTCAGACTTTTCCAGGGCAGACCCTAAAAGAGGGAAGTTAGCATGTCTTCCTTCTGTTCCCTTTATTCCGCTAGGTGCCAAGTAAACTCTCATTCAGTACCATTTGCAGGAGCTGGGAGTGTTCCGCAAACCTTTCACTCATCAATTTGATCTGAAACTTTGTCAGTGTCTGCCTTGAATCCTTCCCCCTGACCCTCCAGGCAGAAAGCCATGAGAGCCAGAGGTCATCTGGGTAGCTCTACTCCAGAAAAGCCAAGTTTTTTGCTATCAATACAACCCCTTCACCAGCACACTAATTATAAACACCCTAGTTTCCTTCAAGCACAGTCGGTTCTCAAGTCTGTAAAGGGGGACTAACTGGGTTGTGACTCTCAGGTAATGGTACTTGCATATATTTTTGCTCTCCAGACTTAACTCCTTGGGTCAGAGCGCTAGCTCTGGAGTTTGGATGATCCACAGCTGTGTCACTGATGCTTTTTTTTTTTCCCCTTTACATTCTTCTTGTATGCTATTTTATTCTACGTTTTATTATCTATGTTTTTATTTTGTTCAAGTCACCCCCTGCTTCCACTCTATCAATGAGGAAGAGCTTCCCAATATAGGAATATATATAGGCTGTGTGTGCAAACTAGCTAAATATTGTATATCTGTATGTTTTATATAAAATAATATTGTATCTTTTGGCTGTCTGCAGTGTAATTTGCAATGTTTTTTCTTTATTCCCCTTTTAGCTCCAGTCTCCAAGCCAGCTCTTTCTGTTGTCAGTGGTTTGCCAGAGGTGGTGTTAGGGAAGCCTCTACGGTTAATCTGTCGTTCAGCGACGGGAACGCCGCCAATAACATTCACATTCTACAAAGGAAATGAAGTTAAGAAAACAGTAATTAATGACACATATGCTATGTTCTTGGATGAAAATATTAGACAAAATGACAGAAGAGGATACAAGTGTGATGCTAAAAATAATCACTCCAGTGGTGTGAAAACTAGCAATATTCTAAACATCACAGTAATAGGTAAGTCTGTTTAATTCTTCTTGTCTAATGTCATATTTTGATTTTTGAAACTGTAGCAGCAAATGATGGACTAAAGAAAATGGATGTGAAATCTTTATATGTTTTTGCTCACTTGAATTAAAAATAGTCGGAGATGTGTATCACGGATCATTTGTCACTAGAGTAAAAATCCTGATAGTAATCTGAATCAAGTTAACTACACTTGAGTTTATTTTAATGTTAAAAACAGGTATGACTTGCAGTCTTATAGAAGCTGTTTTAGTAAAAATTAATGATTAAAAATTTCAGGACCAGGTCCATTTTCTTCATGTTTGATTTTCATAGGACTGGATTAAATGTATACATAATGATATTGAAGTTAGTCTATGATTTTACTCACTAAAATAATTGAGCTAGCTAGATTCCTGGTAAAATATATAAATCTGCACTTTTAATAATCCCTCTAAATACCTGTTAGCTGTAATTTTCAGAGGCACTGACCTTATGTTCAACACCAGAAGCTGTAGTTGCTAGGTAGCTCTAAAAGTCATTCTATTATTATGCCTTATTAGCAACTAGGAGTTACTGTATATGATGAGCAAAGTCTCTGATCTACAAATATGTGTGAATAGAAACAGAAAATTTCTCTGCCCATGAGGGAAGTTGGAAGTTGGTAGTTATAGCTTTAAAAAGAAGATGAATTGGAAGACCGCAGAAGAAAGCATGACGTCTGATATACGCTGGGAATCTTAGCAGTACTCCAAGAAAGGGAATGCAAGTGAAGAAGCTGTGATTTGCAAATGTGCTATTGGCAGATATGAAGAGAAACCAAAGTAAATAATAATTCTGTAGTAGGCCACATAAGACCGGTGTCAGGGCTAATAACTCTTAAAACATGTGTGTGACGTTTTCTCTGTTGCTACGCGTGTAAGGGAACGTCTTGCCTTAGTAGGATTTTTTATGCCGTGTTTCTGTACATTTTGTTTGGTGCACTCAGAGCAGATGGTAGTGAGGTTTTATGTGACAGTTCCTGGTTTAGATCCTAGTGGTTCAAAGGTTTGTCTCAAGAAAATTCTATCACTGATTTAGATATGTTCTGTCCCCATCACAAGCAGTTCCCTGTGTGCCCAAAGAACTTTATTTGTTAGCAGTAGGGTTTGCTATAGGGCTTAAGGAAGTTTCTTGGATATCCTGTACCCAAGATACGGATTGGACCTTGAATTTAGTTTGAAAATCTAAGATAAACAATTGTAAAGAACCGAGTGTCTGTTTGAGGAGGCATACTGAAACCTTCTGCACTAGATGAAGGTCCCTAACAGCTGTAGGCTTCATGTTGACAGATACTATCTTGTTGGGGTTCATCTTTAATAGTGAATGAGGTAAGCAGAAGGAATAGTCCCCTACCCGAGTTGAAATAAAGCATTGATTGTGCTGCTGCTTCCGGAGGACTTGAGAATGTTCTTAATCTACAGAAGGAACCAAATAATTGTAGGTACTGACCTTTATTAAAGGAAATAATAATTTACCTGTAACATCTTAAAATGTTTGTCTGCTCAGTAGTGTCACCTCTACCTTGCTTGGTTCAGAGTTGGTCAGTTTCGTCAGTCTGATGTTGTCAAAAAATTTGACTGTTTTGGTAGTGGTTTGGCAATAGGTAGTGAAAGATAATTACAGCTGTGTATCCTGTGCATGTTGTTGACACCTGTGTCGATGTCATTTGACCAGATAGTAACCACATACAGCGATTGGAAAAAAATAGAGTTCTTTGGGACTGTAAGGGAATTAATTGGTGATTGTCTCCTTGCTACTTTTCTTGAATGTATCAGCAGTATCTTAGATTTGCCTGACCTGATTACAGCAAAGTAGTCCAGGACCAGAGCGGAAGTCTATTCTTGACCTATTGAAAAGAAGAGAGAATCTCTCACTACCAAGTTTTCAGTTGTGTGTCCTGGCTTGAACCCAAATTGTGTAGGTTTTAATGGGATAAACTTGTGTTTAACAGGCTGATCTCTGAGTTTTGACATTGAGTTGTATATGACTAGAACAGATACATTGAGAACTGTTGCATTTCTTCTGAGTCAGTTGAATTACTGCACATTTGAAGGACATGCTCCCCGCTCTCTGAGCCCCCAAACAGGTCTTTTAATACAGTGTTTGCATTTGCCTAGACTATAGAAGTAGAACTGCACCTTAAGTTGATCAGTTCCACCAGGACATGCTTTGCTAACCCTAGAGAGAAGCTGAATGATAAAACTCTGAGGGGATTTATTTATCCAGTGAGATTTAAAGCCAAGGTAATTTGAAATAACAAGTAACAAATAAACAAATACAAAGTCCATTAACAAGTGGGTATTTCTTTGCTGGAACCAGTGTATCCCAGCTGTTAGAGCAATAGTTCAGAATATATTGTGACACTGTTTGGAAGTTCTGAATAGAAAGTCACATTTTGGAGCCCGGTGAGCCAATCTTCTGCAGTCCGCCACTCCTGAGGTAGCAGCTTCAAATTCTCTGTATTCTGTCCTTTCTGTCTGTACCAGATGTGAAAAAAGACTTATGTTTTATAGAGCAATCCTCTCTGTCATGGGGTCAGTCATAGTAACCCATGTCTTGCATCTAAATCTGCTTTCTGCTTCCTATCTAATACAAATACAGCTTTTAGGACTAGCATCTTTTCCTATCAGATTTGGTTTCCTCCTCCTTCTTCCACTGTTGCCTTAATGACTCCTCCTTTACATCTGCCTTGTGTTATCCATGACCCTGCCCCAAACACGTTTATAATGTTTCCAGAGAAATTTTGTTTAGTGATTTTAGCAAAACAGATGCTTCATATCCCAAACATTTTGTGAAGCTAATAACATTCTACATGCCTTGCATCACAGAATGTATGTACGTTTTTTCCCCATGTAATTATAAGTTCTGATGCTCATTTGCTCCTACACTAGCTCTGTATAGCAGCAAACCTAAAAACTGTATTTTGGCTATGTGTATTCTTACAACTTGTTCAAATGCAAAATAACTTCTTTCATTGTGTTTGGTATATTCTGTAACCATTAGAATTTGGGACTTGCTTCTGCCTTTGAAGAACTTGGTCCATTATCTGCTGATAGTCACTATTGCATATTAAGTGTTACAAGAAAGATATAATCCAGTTAGCATAAAATAGTGTAACTCTACATAACCATGAAAGCATAGCGACATAAATTGAACTGTAATTATTTACACTGTCAAACTGCTGAGTGTATTATTTCTGAAAATTAAATAATTTGTAAGTTGAGGCCTGAGGGGCATCCAAAGGAGTTTAAGAAAAGAGGCTGACTGACTTCTCTGGAATGGATATAGTTTCCTTCTGTCTGCTTTGTTTCTTTATAGTGCCCTCTCTATTTCTGGGTGTATAAAAATATTTACTAGAGAATGCTGTCTGGCAAAGACTGTTTAGAAAGATTAATACTGTGCATTCAGTCTCTGTTTAACTAAGTAAAAAGGCATTAAAGCAAGTATGTCTACAATACAATATTTTATCATCAAAGTTATTTCTAATAGTGCTAATATTTGCTTTCTTTGTGCCTTCCTCTGTAGTACCAATCAGGAATGCCAGCTTGGGCAGTGTTCCGTATGGAGTAGTGGAAGACGGCAGTGAGACTACTTTTCTCTGCTCTGTGAACGAAGGATCTTGGCCAATCCTCTTCAGGATTTTTAGAAAAACTGACCACGAAGTTCTTCTATTTGAAAAAAGTGAAAATGCAGACAGAGTCATATGGCGCAAGGAAGCAATGAACAGGCAGGACACAGGGACATATTACTGCATGGCTTCTAATCGAGCAAATGTGGATGTGAAAAGCCATCCAATAACCATTAGTGGTAAGCTAACTTTTAAGATAAACTGCACGCTATGTCATTATGACAGGTGAGGTCATGCTATCTGGGATGTTACTAAGTGTAACTCCCTTCTTCTTGTTCCACCATTGTCAGAAGTTAAACAGAGAGATCCATTTATAAACAGAGATTATCTAATTTAAATGGAAAAGTTTAAGGGATGCTCAAAAGCCAAAAGAGCCAGATGCAAGCTAAAAGCAATCTGTTATTGTAATTGACTTTTCGGTCGCAAAGGAGAGGCTCACTAGTGAACTTTGCATGCAAGTTGCCTTAAAATTCTTCCCCAGTGTGTAAGAAGACCTATTTGTAGTAAAAAGAAAGCTCAGGAACTGCAGAAGTTGGTAATGATGACTTGTCACTGTACATGCTCTCTTAAACGTGTCTTTCTTATTTCAGTCATCTTAGCATCTTGGCAGAAAGGAATCATTGCTGCGTTTGTCCTAATACCTATCGCAGGAGCAGTAATTTTTGCTTTATGGTGGTTTTTGTGGAAGAAGAAAAAGGGTAATGAATGGTTCCCTTCTGTTTCTTTGGTGACGAATGTATTACAGTTAAAAACTTGTGTTTGTTTCAGGAGCAAAGGTTTGTGGTGGTGAGGCTTCAGGAGATGACTAAATAAAATTTTAAAAACCTGAAAATCTACTTAAAAATGCCAGGTGGCCCAAATTAAGCTGCAAGTGTGCTGAAGCTTTCCAAGTACATTGGGCACAATGGGAGCATCTAACTAATGGTACTGGGAAGGCAGTAGTGAGGCAAAGATTATTTGAGATAGGCCAGAATTGCACCGTTCTGATGCAGTGCCAGGCCTGGAATTCAGCCCCGTGCAATGTAGAGGCAGACAGGGCCTGAGGAGTTTTTCGATCTCTTATAGAGCTATGACAATCGGATTTGGGGTGCCAACTCAGGCATAATTGAGGTACTTCTCTAGTCCTCGTGAAACAAATTTAATGTTGTGGGTTTGTTTGGTTTTTCTTTCTCCCCATGCTGTAATACAATTTCACTTAGGGATTTGTCTTTTATCATTACGGTATTCTTTCATATCTTGTTTTTTCAGAAAATAAGTAAATCTGATTGAACAAGAATCCTGTGATATGCAGTACATTGCAAAATATTTGGGAAAATTTGAAGTATCTGGATGTCCCAGACTACTTAAATTGGCCAGGCTAAAGTCTGGGGTTTGTGATCTTAGGTTCTCTGTGAAAGAGGCATTTAGGGGACCTGGGTGATAAACAGGATGTAAGACACTAGGTAATTAATTTGTGATAGCCAAGAGAGCTTACTCTGACTTGGGTAGATAATCCTTATTTTATTTTATTTTTACATTTAAATTCTTTTACTTGTACAGTCTGTTAATGGATGCTTTTATTTTTCTCTGTCAAGCTAAAGGACCATCCATGGAGATGTCTGGGTAAGATGGCTTGCTTTATAGTAATGGTGAAGTATTTCTGTTTAAAGGGCTGAAGGCCTTCCACCATGTGAATATAGTTTATAATGGCACACACCTGCAGACAATAGATGGTTGTGCTTCATATACCACCTGTTAACACAACAACAGGATGAGGAAATACTCTAAAAATAGAAAAAAAAGGCCAGCTAAGAGAAATAGAAGAATGTCAGGCCTACATTTGAATGCATTTAGATATGGAATTAAAAATACAGAGGTCTTAAAGAAGAGTAATGCAAGAAGGAACATTTTTGACCTTAAAGTTTGCTTGTGCTTCTCTTAAAAGACAAAGGCAAAATTTTCATTATCTTCAATAGTTAAAAATATGTGGCAGTCAGCACAAAGATTGATCTTTGCATATCATCACGTTGTTTTTATTGACTGGTTTTGGATAATTACATCAACTTTTGTTGGTTTCCTTTTCAGTTCTGCCTTGGCTACGAACATGACAAGTGAAAAACTGGCAAGACAGCACAATGATGGAGACTACTATTCAGGTAGGATATTTTGCTGTAAAGACTATTAGTGATTTGGCTTAATTAAGCGTTTAAAGTTTTGAACTTACGTGGTTGTTGTTTGGATAGGGCCCAGTGTTTCAGGAATACAGAGGAATAGCAATAACATTCTCCCAAGTATCTTCTACCATTTTGTCTTTGTACAGTTTATTATGAGCACGTCTTATGCAAAGATGGGTGTGTAAGTCTGTTCAGACACTTCTACCAGGCAATCAGTAAAAATAGTACAGATGGAGAAATCCTGGTAAAAGAAAATTACTTTCTCGTTTTGACACAGCTGCAAGAAAATTATTTCAGAGAGGAAATTTGAGTTGTGGCACATGGTCCTCTGATCTGGCCACAGTATAGTGATGTGCCATGACTAGGCAGCTTTCATTCCAGGATCCCAATGCACTTTACAAAGATAGGTGGACATGTTTAGAGCACCTGATATAAACAAAGTTACGCCTTGGGTGGGTTTTAGCTGATCATTTAAAAATACCACATTCTTCCCACCTGTGTTATATGAATGTCTAATCTAAAAGTAGAATTTCTCATATATAAATAAACATAATGACAATAGGAGTTCAGCTGTGTAGCTCATTTATTTGGCTATAATAAATATTTTTCAGTTCAACTTTTGTTTTAATATTTTAGGATCAGGTTACATTGAAGATAGTGAAAATCACATGAAGTCAACAGATGAGAGTAAAGGTAATTTCATACTTAAACAGTAGATTTTAAAATTATTTTATGATTGAAAGTTGTGATGTTTTCTAATGGTAGCAATCAGAATTTGATAGGTCTAGTCCTTTCCCTTTTCTCTTTGATAGTGGGGAAGACTCTTTCCTATGCTGAGCTTAGTTCTTTTCCTTATGTGCAAAATGACAATGATAAGACCCATTTACCAACTGCATTATGAAGTGTAGTTAGTTGTGCTGGATTCCAGGCCGTCTAATGAAGGATGGTATAAAAATAGAACTTAGAGTCAAAATTTTAAGTTCTATACAACAAATATTCAGATTTTTTTAAAAAATCTTTTCTACAGACTTCTGCTTCTTTTACTTCTCCGTCCTTTCTTCATTTCTGCAGATCTTGAGATGTTTAAGCATTAAACCTAAAAATAATCTGCTATGAAATCTGAATAAAATAATCTGCCAGATACCTTGAGACACCATGTGGGCTATATATATATGTTCATTAAAATGTGTCATCAAGTACTGCATCATCTAGCACATTGTATTCTTCAAGACTGGTGTTTTTAAAATATTCAGTCAAGGAATAGTACTTAAAATGTGGGTATTGCCATCTGAAAGCATACTTTGTCTTATTGTTTTTTGTTTTATAGCGATGAAAGTATTCTTATGGGTTACATGCCATTTTGGATGGCTTATAGTACATTTGGACTTCGTTGTCTGTTGGAACATGACTTGAAAGATAGTTGGAAGGGCATCTAGTGTAACTAAAGATCAAAGTTAAGCTAAAATTAATCCAGAGCATGGAGCTAAGTCTCCTCCATAAACCTGTATGCAGCATAGGTGGCGGGAATTTCTAACTGATAATTCTTTGGAGCAATTCTGAGTGTGCAGGGCAGCATTGTACCACAAAACTATGCGAAAGGTGCTGCACTAAGTTATCACACGAAAACTTGGAAACAAGCTTTGGAAACTCTAGCTCAGTGACTCTTTTTTTCTCCATTGTATCCTGCCTGTTTAAGATGAAACGGGCTCTGGTCTAATGATCTGCACATGTGACAGAAATAAATGGGTTCAATCTTTACCTACTGTGGACTGGGCAGCTTCATTAAAACCAACTAGGCTATTGCAGATGTCTCTACCAGACATGGAAAACAGGTCTATTATTCATATACCTCTAAAAATAACAGTATCTATTCTGCATTTGTGTGGCAATAGCTTACTTCAGCAAGCAAAAGGAGGGAGTTTATAGCCTGGTGCATAGAAGTTGTGGCCTGAATAAGTCAAATTAGAACTAGAGAGACATTCTCATGCAAAACAAACATACAGACAGCAGAAACATAGGAACATAAGGCTGTATTGATCATTCAGAATCACTGCTATTGTAGGAAGCGTGTCATTTAAACTTTGTTATTAATGAGTATGCCACCTTAAAAACTGGTTTGGTTTTGTTCAGCTTTTTTTTTTTTTCCTTCTCTCACCAATGCTATTGGAAGGCTGCTCCAAAACTTTGCTGTTCTAATCATTAGATCTTTCTCTAATTTCTGTTCTAAAAAAATCCACAAGCAGTTCTACAGGATTCCCGTCTGAATGACTGTTGTGGTTCCTTCCAACTTTTACAGAAATCTAGTAGAAAACCATCTCCCCCCTAAGGAAAAGACAGAGTAGAAAGCAACAGCTGTTTCTTGTTTCGGTTGTATCCAGGTAGCCAGTACTTGTTAGCCAGTAGTCTTGGTAAATCTGGTGTTTAATTGTTGTCAGGCTTTCTGCGGGCATTGTGGCAGAGAAGCATTTTGAGGAGGAAGATGGGTTGCCATTGTAGATGTTCTATGGAGAGCTTGAAGGACAACGTGCTGAAATTGCTTTTTGGCAATAGCAGAAATTGAGAGTATGAGAGGTGATGAGAGAGGCCATGAAAGACTTAGAGAAGGCTTTAAATGTGAGGAGAGTGGAGAATGGGAAGTGTCCTGCCATAGCAGCCATAGAAAAGGTGGAAGAAATAACAGCAGGGAGAAAAATAGAAGAGAGAGGAGCTGGAGCAGGAATATGAGAGATAATTCCCTGCTCCATTTGTGTTGTGCCACTTTTGAAGGTGTTAAATTGAAAGTAGGAGTTTTAGGCACAATTTGCAAGTCCCACAATTTCAGAAATTTGGCTTGAGTTGGTCTGCTGCCTTTCAGATTGGGATGACCCTTCGAAATGGGTTGGCCTTACAATCTCAGCAGGGTAATTTGCATGTGCCATAAGAAGGGCCTGATCCTGCGCCTATCAAAGTCATTGAGGATTTGTCCATTAATTTCAGTGGCAGCAGGATCAGGCCCACAGTTCAAATGAAGCATGCAGTCCTACAAAGAAACATCTTCTTGATATTTTTGGGGCAGGACCTGACCTTGAGAATGATGAGGTGGAATACACTGAAGTTGAAGTATCAACGCTTGATCCTCACAGAGGTAATAAACTATCTGGCCTCTATGGTTATATTTTGGGAGCAGCACTGGGCATGTTGCTGCTCCCTGACACTGGTCTGATATTGGCATCTGTGAATATAAGAGCAGGTTGTGTTTTGTGCGCATGACAGTTTCATGCCAGTTGTGCTCCTTAATCTAGATGACGCGCTGGCCACCGTGCTGTTGTTCATTGTGGCCCTTCTTCCACTGGGATCCTCTCGTGCACTTGCCCTCCCCATCCACATGAGGTCTGTGCAGCGCAGGGCTCCCAGCTGGAGCTGTGGCTGTGAGCAGAAGGCAGCCTGCTGTGAATCTTCATGTTACAGAGTCCAAATTTACTGAGAGCCATTTGACATTAGCCACGGGGTAGGATAATGGAGAGAACAGAAAGCAGTGGAATTTCCTCCTTTGCAAAGGAACTGGTTGAAGGGTCAAAGCTATAATTCACTTGTGATAGAGAAAGAAGAGAGACCAGCGTAGATTTGGTCTCTCAGTCTGGAGGGGCCTGGAGACCATCCTGAATTTTGAGGCACATTAAACAGAGAAATGAGAATATTGATGCCCAGATAACTTTGGCCTCCTACCTGTAGTTCTATGGTAACAGTAACCAGACCTCATAGCGTGAGGCTAAGGTACATGTCTCTGCAACCTTGAAGGAGAAATATACACTGAAATTTATTCTCAAGACCCAAGTGCACACTTCAGTCATTCTGTGTCATCTGGAGTGATATCTGTATGCCCTTGTGTCGAAAGCTGTTAAATTTACAAAAAGTTTCAAGTAGCAAAGAGCGAATAAACCCCATGCGAGACATTTATGCTATGCTCCAGCTTCTTTGCTTTAGCTGAAGGAGAAGCAAACCGAGGAAGAAATGGACAAATATGCTATTTCCTGGTAGGAAGGACCACTCGATTATTTCAGAGACCAGAGACATGGTTGTTTAGTTAGTGATACAGATGTCTGAGCAAAAATGCTCACTCTTCAAGCTTGGCAGCAAAGCTCTCCCGGAACAGCCAATCCTCCTGTTCTTTCTCTGTTTTCACTTGCTGGTATCATTCATCACAGAGTTTTCCCCATGTTCTAAGCATGCTATTTATTCACCTCTGCTAAATTCTGCACTGAGATATCATAGTTACTGTAATCTTTTTCAGAATAGGGCTAATACTTAATTGTTCCAACTGTTTCTGAGCATGCACTACACAATACAATGGTGTGGAATGGTAAAGATATGCTGGTGCGTAATTATTTAAATTAAAACCCCTATTAAATGCAAAATCAGCATCTCTAAATATAGCCTGTTCATCCCATTCCTGATATATGCCACTATTCCAGTATGCCAGACTGAGCAATAAGATAGTATCCATGCTATGTAGACTGAATCCCATAAAACTGAAAAATAATGTTTAAAAGACAGTGTGTGAATGAGATTGCATTATTCTAGATGAATGCTGTCTCATGTTACAGACCTATGTATGACATACAGAACATTAATTGATTCTGTAAGACTGAACTGTGCTTCAAGTATATTGATATATGATAGCTTCCTAATCTATTTTTTTTTGTTGCACCCAGGACACAAGTGAATGCTTATCAAATGCATGCTTTGGTTATGTAAATGGTGACTGCACTGCAAGTACTGTGAAGTGTTAATCTTTCAGAGCATCTTAAAGATGCTGTTTAAATGGAAGGAGTTGTATGTAACCAAGTTGCAAGATTAATTATCTCAGCTCTGCACTGCCTATCACAATGAGAACAGGGTGAGATTTTTTCCTTGGGAAAAGAGAAGCAAAGTTGAGTTTCTTTATATACCTTTGTAATAATCATATACACCCACAAAAATAATTCAGCCATAGGACTGCCGCTGATACTTCTGCCACATTGATGTTATTGTACAAATTCTGTTTCAAATCATAATATTCTTTCGTGTCTGTCCGTGGGTTGTGACCAGTCCTTCTTAGGGAAGAGACCTTTCAGATTATCACCTAGCTCCAAATCCCTGTCGCACCTTTTTTGATTCCACCTGTTTTCCTAATGAAGACAAAGTATATCACACTCACCTTTTCTCTGGGCATGCGTAACTCATCCAGGAGGCTGCACATAGAGTCTTGATTCCTTCTGCTTTTTGGCAAACTCCAGATTTCTCTGATCTCTCAGGACTAACTTCAGATTAATTTATCTTCCCATTCATTTGTTCCTCCTGCTGCTGTTGTCAATGTCAATGCTCATGTTCATCTCAGGCGCAGAAGAATCATATTTGGAGTATTTTAAAAGACTACTGCAATAAATACTGCCATCTAAGCTATAACAGTAGCCTTTATGTCACTTTTGAATAATTGAATGCCACCTCAAAACAAGTTTACATAATTGTAGAAGGATGTACATCTTGTCTTTGACAGTAAAGAACGACTTACACTTGAAAACAGTGGTTTCACCCTGTTTTTCCAGACATGTCTGCATTAGCTGGTCATTTTTTAAATACTTTTTAACACAGTATAACGGCGAATAGGCTAGTGCATCAAGAACTTTGTGTACGGTGCTTCTGTGTGAGGAGCAAAAAACAGGGTTCATTACAGTGTTACTGATAGCGAGTGGCAAGCTTGCTAGAAGCAAAGTTTCATAGCTTTATTTTAAAACTTCCACGTGGGAATAACTTCATACCTGCTTTTTGAAGTAGGGGTGAAGAGGCTAGACAAATACGAGGTAGAGCTGGGGCTACACATTCCAATTCTTATTTGGAGTAGTCATAGTGGAATGTTAATTTGATATTTAAAGAGGTGGTAATTCTAGAGAATGATTAAATTGAATACTTACAGAGGTTGTGTGCTTGACAAAAAAATAGTGCTTATCTTTTCTAAAGCTTAGTTGTGCAAAAATTTGTCAAAGTGATTTAGACCCTTTATTGTTAATCTGAGCAAAAACAAAGGCCAATGCTAAAGTAAGATCAGGAAATCTCCCTAAAGTGAGAAGGGAAAAACCGCTAGTCATGGCTGAGTAAGAACACGCTCCTTCTTTTACTTTTATAGCTGGTTAGTTATCTACAGGGTGGCAACGTTGCAAAGTTAGTGGGAACAAAATGTCAAATCATCCAAGTAATTTTTCCTAGCACATTTTTTCAGAGCTGAGAGGACTTTTGGAAGATTAACAAGGAAAATAACATGGGCATGGCATTATATCACAATTTAATGAAATGGGTCTGAAAAAAAAAAAGCAAGCCAAGGAAGTGCCTCCCACCAAGTCTTTCCACAAAGTCAACAGGAGCAGATTTAGGACTGTAATCTGCTAAAAAAAAAAAGTGTTCCAAACAAAATGAGCTACCTCTCATTAAAATTCTGCGAAGATTACTTCTTATTTCTCTGGAAATTGAGTTGATCATTTAAGCAAGAGTCCATAAGCATATGCAATGCACTTCAAGATCTTCAGGCTATTTTGCAAAGAAAGTTCATGCCAAAACTGCAAGTTTGTAAGCTGTGATTAGGCACTCGGTGAAGTGTAACTCCTACTGTCACTGAAATTAATAGCAGTTTTGTAACTCAATTCTGTTGTGTTACCTCCCAACATTTAAAGGATGCTTAACACAATTTTAAAATATGGAATTAGCTTTGGGAAATTAGGATGTGGTGCCAGAGATACTTAGGTTCTTCAGGGTGATGCAGAACAGTAACAGTTTTGAGTCTGAGTCTGGCTGCAGATCAATATGTCTGAATTCTTTAAATGTTTTTTTTATAGCTAAAGTACAGGACTCTGTATACAGAAATGTGAATTTTCTTTCCAGTTCCTGGCAGAGAGGGAACAATCATCTTTTTTGGTTTTAACCTTTAACTAGAAAAATGTAACTTCTTGGTGTATTGAAGATACGCAGAAATTGGAGGTGATACTGATAGAATTCTGAGGTTTTCTAAGAGACTCAGTTTAACTGAAATGAATGAACGTTTCTAAAACTCTTTGAGATCCTTGAGTAGCAAGCTCCTAGACCCAGCCTGCATAGGACTTTATACCAAATTAAGAAAGTGGTTTTAAATGCACAGAGTTCTAGAACACTTTGCTTTGCTATGGTTACCCAGGGATTCTTAATCTACAACCATGCAAGAAATCAAGGCAATTGTTCTGATCTCCTACTAGCCAGAGGTGTGTTTACACTGACCATAAAGAAACTGAGTTCTTGCTATTTTCAGGCCTTCAGATAAGGTTCTGCCCCTTCCCTGCTGGAGTAAGTGCCTCAAGTTTGGTATCAAAGCTCTGTTGGATAGGTTTTCACGATGTCAGATAGCAAAAAAGGAAGAGCTTTTTGCTTTCCACCTCATACAAGAGCAGAGGTTTACAGGGGCTTATTTGTAAACCTAGGGGTCTGACAAATATGTGTCTAAGACTAACATTGCATTTGTATCCCAGCTGTGTCCTTGCAGGCACAAAATCTTCTCTGTCTGCTTTTTCTCCTTAACTTTCTGTATTTCCACAGGCCTTCTTAGCCTTCGCTCCTGCTATGTCCACCTCAGTGCGCTAATGGAAGAGTCTGCCATGCTGGGAGACTGAGAGGAGACCTTTCCCAGATAGCCCCTGAATAGAAGCTGTGCAGTGTGAAATCTGAAAATATTCTTCTGAGACATTTCACAAAGAACAGCAAATGAGATTATTTTTGTGCCCATAAAATTTAATCAGGCTAATTGCCAAAAGAGGGTGCAGTTAGTCTTCCAAATGGTCTCCTCGGGTCTAGGTTCCATAAATCCTTACAACAAATTAAAGCTCTTCAAACTGATCCAGAGAAACTCTCCTCTAGTAGTACATGTCTCTGTAAAATTAAAGCAGTATCGATTTAAGTTGAGAAGATTATTAGAATGTTAAAGTCAAATTTAGAAAGGGAAGCCTATTTTCATCATCATTTTTATATAGAGGGAGAGACCCCTCCTTCTCAGAACCTTACAGACTGGGTTTGGGGGAGGGTGTAGCTGCTTTTTCGTACAGACTCCCCAGGCTCATTGCTGCTTATGTAACTACTTCCTCTGAAAGTAAAACAGTGTGTTCTGTTTGTGTAAGGAGCTTTTTGTAAGGCAAACAAAGAGAGAAAAAAAAAAAAGAAGAGAAAAGGAAAAGAAATTGATTCTGTGCCAATACATTTTCCAGCTCCTGTACAGAAGGGGACTGAAACAGTTTATAGTGAAATCAGAAAAGCTAATAATGGTAAGTAAGCTAGTGAAAAATTAAACACATAGAGGAAGCATCTGTATAGAGATTAAGGATAAATTTGTGACTGAATACTTCAGGAGATAAATGCTATAAAAAAGAAATCCAAGTCACATAGGAACATACCGAAGGACAGCTACAAAATCACAGGTGTTGATAAATTGTGTAACACCTTCATGGTTTCTCCTAAACCAATGATATTTAATGCAGTGAGATTAATATTTGTAACATCTACTTCATCAGCCCATTTTCACTTTATCTGCTAAGTAGTTGAGCTGTACATCTGAATCTGGAGGTGAACATGTCCTGTTAGGGATTAGGATGCTATGTTGTGTTATCTCAAACTGCTCATGAACAACACTTTTCACACAGAATGGTTCGGGTTGGAAGGGACCTTAAAGATCATCTAGTTCCAACCCCCTGCCCTGGGCAGGGACACCTCCCACCAGACCAGGCTGCTCAAAGCCTCATCCAGCCTGGCCTTGAGCCCCTCCAGGGATGGGGCATTTTCCTCTTAGTTGAGCATGTTTGCCATATGTTATAAAATATTACACTGGTTCTGGATATAACCCCAGCAAATATCTATAAAGCCTGCAACAACATACTCTAAAAACCTTTAAAGCAATGTGATCACTTGAGCTATTTGTTTTAAGCAGCATCAAAAATCGCCTCAGGTTGTATGTGCCAGCCACTCTGCCCTTCCACCACCTGTAACACACTGTTGTATGTGGGCACTAGCAGCTTACTGGCAATTACTGTCTTTAAATATTCTGGCAGTAAGGAGTTCAGAGGCAGTAGGTTAAAAGCGTTCCTTCATAGTTTGTCAAAGACTAAATCAGATTTCCTTTCCTCTCTTTGTGTTAGGAAGTCTAGATTCATAAATATTAGGGCTGTAAAGTGTTCACGTTTTGTCCCCATCCATGTTACCGAGTGGCTTTGTTGTGTGCCATTTTTAATTTTTTATTGTTGTGTTTTAATTTGCTATTTTTCTATTTTATAAGGGATTTCCCACCTGCTCTGACACAGTATTCTGTTTCTAGGGAATGTTTCATGTGAGTGTCTCCAAGTACTTTAGAAAACATTATTTAATTTTCCCTTGTGAGGACTTATAAGGCAATTTTTATCTCCATTTTACAGCTGAATAAACAGAGAGATTAGGTCATTTGTTTAAGGCAAATGTGTTTAGAGAGTGACAACACTGGGAACTGAATTTCAGAATCCTGACTCCTGGCTTGGTGCTGAGCCTATGTGTTGTACTCATTTTTCACAGCCTTACAGTGAAAAGCAGAATATCCTTTACATCAGGCACTTCATGTAGGATCACCTGGTAGCATCATGAGAAAAAACTAGCTCATTTCAGAGCTGAACCCAAAGGCCGCTAATGTTCCAAAATGTTTTCCGGTGAGTGTGAATTGGACCTGTAACAAGCTGCAGAAGCTGAGTGTATAACTCCTCGCTTGCTTTCTGCCAAGGTGTGAAGCTGGTTATTACACCTTTCACCACTGCTATTTTTGACATACCAGAAAGTGTTATATACTAGAAGGATGTTTTGTCAGTTGTAATGTAAACGCAAGGTTAGTACAGCAGAACTATAATTCAAAGCACTTATAAGACTGTAATTGCCATAAAGTGGGAACTGCAATAAAATGAGAAAGGATTGAAAGGCTGAGACGAATTAGCCAGACGGTATGCAAACGCCCCTTAATCTTGCTGTCCACCTGCTCTTTTATGCATAACATTCTGCAGTTTCAGTTATTCTTGGAAACATAGTAACAGTTTATTGTTTTAATCACGTCTGTTTTTCCTGACTGATGCACAGGAAAAGTGTTTCAATTAGATAAGCAGGGCATCACATAGCTATGCAGTTGCTTTGGATAGCTACATTACGGTGTATTTAAATGTAACGTTTACTTTGATTTTTGATAGGCTGTGTGATTGCAAGGTGGTAAAGTATAAATGCAGTGGGAGATCCCTAGGAAATAGATCTATCTTCTTAAGTACTTTAATATAAAAGGCCAATTGTGAGAGATGTTGCACATTACTAGTGGGTGTAGAAGTTGATTTACCATTATGATCTTCACTACATTTGAATAGTCTTTGAGATTTTTGAGCAAATGTCCAAGATTACAATCTACTTCAGGAAGTTAATGGTTCAGACAAACGTGTCCTCTGGGGAAATTACGTTAATTTTGGAATTGGTGTCACCTACTCAGTTGGACAGATTTAACACCTAGGACCTATGTAACATTTTATTATTATTTGTTTGTAGGTAACTATTGTGGTTTGGGTTTGTTTAATTAGAATTAATTGAGTGCTTCATGAGCAATTCTGTCTTTTCAAGGAATTATCTGTGCATTCCAGAAATTGTGCCCAGTAGAGAGGAAGCTGAAGAGCTGTCAGTAGTTGTTATGTCTGATGCAATTCTTTGTGACTGAACTAAAATATTTTTCGTCTTCACTTTTATGATGGCTCTCACTGCTGTCCCCAGTGAGGCAGATGACATGTCAGTAACCAGCTTCTCTTGTAGTTCGAGTTCTCCAGCTACTGCTTGTTCTTATCCCAGATAATAAATCCATAGTGCAGATAATGCTCTGACCTTTCCCAAGCCCCAGGCCTTTGGCAGTGTGCTGAGCATCTGCCATTACTCCCTTTCTTTTTATTTTCCTGGTATTGGCTATGTTATATCCTGTTACTATCATTTTAGTGTCTTCATCACATGGTGGTAAGACTTCCCATCCTATCTGCTGTGCTGCTTTCCTTATTCTGAGTACTAGGCCTAAAGAGGTGTTACAGTAAAGATCGACGGGAGTCTGAGAAACAAACTGTCAAACGCACATTTCAAATGGCAGACCTGCATGTGGTTAGCTACAGTTAACCTGTTAACAGTAGGAAAAGCAGGTCATTTGCAAAATTCAAGTCTAGTCAGGTGTATTTTTATTGAAAGTCAAAGAATAGTGCTGTAGATAGAGAATTACAGTCTCTTTAGCTGGACGCTGGATTTCCTCTGATATAATGAGAGGTTTAAGAAGGATGCTGATCGCTACGATTGTCTCTGGAAGCAACTCAAAGAAATGAAGTTGTTCTTGCATAGTTATTGAAAGGTTAGTTTAATTCAGAGAAAGAAGGCTTGATGTTCAGGAGGTCCACACAGGTATTGGTTAAAAACCTTTTCTAGAGCAATAGGCTGTTACTTTAGTATTTTACATTAAATACCTAAAGCTTCAACCCTCAGATGTAAATCAAACCTTACATCCAAATGGCAATTTGGGGAACAGTCACAATTAGTACCAGTCAGGTCAATAACACCTTTGTCTAAAAGTCCTTCACAGCTATCAGGATGAACTAATTTCCTTAAAATACTGCTTTCTCTGGTTGCTCTATGAAAAGGTCAAAGTATATTGGGAGTCAGGAATATCCAGCCTAGTCCCAGAGCTGTTGCTTTTTGTTCAGAAAGAACTGAGACAGTCCAAGAGTTAAGCAAAACAGGCAATTGTCTAAATCAGCAGACTGCCAAGAATGACTGTGGCCTTGCTGCCTACTTTGTCTGTGCTGGAGTCCCAGCAGGCGAGGCTGGCAGCTGATGCTCTTCCTGAGGGACAGGTCAGATACTAACTTCAGCTGGGTAGGTGGAGGCTCTTTTAGATGGATGATTTAGTTCCATCACACCTTTCATCCTCCCAAGAAGCAGTAGGGGCCGGAAGTCCAAGCATCTCCATACTGGTTCTTTATCTCAGCTCCACCCATTCCCTCAACCCAGCTCTTGAGATAGCACAGTTCTGCTCATATTGCTGAGAAGACTAGACCCAACTCCAGTTTGCAGATTTCCTTACGTTTTTCCAGGGCACTTCTTGTGGAATACAATGTTTTAGTACATTCTTGCTCCTTTGGTAACCCTGCCTTTGCACATTGTCAGATCCAAAGCTCACAGAAGCCAGTGGTAGGTTTTGCACTGATCTTAATGTGCACTGAATTGAACTCATAGCGGCTTACTGCAAGGTAACTATTCTTAATTTCTTATCAGGAAAATGGAAATCTAGTGAACAAAATGCAGAGCCAGCCTTTATACTGCGAAGTCTGGAAAAATGAATTGGTCGCTTGGAAGCAACTGCAGTGGCGAGACAGGAAATTCTAAGAATCCTATTGCAACCAACAATGTACTATGGAAAAATAAATATACCCCAGTGGAAAGAGGCATGAGAAATCCCTGTTGCATTCAGTGATTTGGAACAAACTATTAGAAATCAGTTCTAGCAATCAGGAAATCTGCTCAAATACTTTCCTGCTACTGAGCCTTAGGCTTAACACCTCTATACTTGGCCAGAATTTCCCACTGAATGCCTTTTCCAGTATGGAGAAAACTCACAGGGTCTGAGGATTCATTATGTTATTTAAAACTCAGGCCTTATAAGCATATGCTAGCTGCATGCAGTCCAAAATAATGCAAATAACCGTTCCTTTCTCCAAAACAAAAACTCTTTGGATCTTTAGGTTTCAGGACATGTTCTAGACCAAAGCCTGGATCTGTGAGACATTGATTCCAGAGCCAAATGCTCCAGCTGAAAATTAGGCAAAGCCAGAAGGTTTCAGTAAGACACAAGTAAGGGAGCTTCTGACCTTGCTTGAACCTAAAATGCAAAGCTGAATTGTGTGCATGCCCCTGTGTAAGATCCGTTCCCAAACAGCCTGCCAAGATTCTCTGTTACAAGCTACTGCTCCAATAAAAGGCTTGGCAGAATGTGGTATGTGTCTGCAGTTCAGCGTCTTCAGTTGATAATCTAGCATTTTAGCTTCCACCAGTGTTGGAGATGGGTTTGAGATAAATTGTGAATTGCAACTCTTTCGGCATATGTTCTCTTCTCCATAACCTCTAGCAACAAGAAAGGGCAGAGCAGGTGGGTATGACGGTGTCTTAAATTCCTGCCTAGGATAAGGACAATGCATTCCTTTGTAAAAAATACGTTCCTTGAATTTCAAACCCTATCAACTAAAAGCAATAGCAAGAGTTTGAATCCATCAGAAATCCATAAAAACACCTACCTTTATTAGACTTGGGAATCTTTTAGAAATCACTAGCATCAGACCTTCAGCTCTGATTCCTTTCCGAAATATAAAGCTTCTTGTTTGCCCTGCTATGGAAACTTGACCAACTGTATATGACTAGAATCCAGTATATCTCATTTCCCTGTTTTTGTTAGTGTTCAAAAGCCTCTCTGTTCTCTTTCATCACAGTAAAAAACACTTCATATTTTTAACAGGGATGAAATAAAAAGGTTGTGAAAAGATTGGCATTAGCAAAGAATCAGCAAAAGCACCGTATCATTGTGCTTTCATTAGAGGCTGCATGCTGGCTTACCTGATTGGTACCTTTTAGAAATTATATAGCCTTCCAGCAGCACTTTCAAAGGACACAAATTATGACGTTCCCCTGGTAGAGAGAGACTCTCTGCTAGAAAGCCACACTATCTTGAATCTGTGTAACAGATAACAAGGAGGGATATGTTATCGTGACCTAGTAGCTTTGGGGTAGCAAACATCCCGTTGTTTGAAGTTTTGAATTTATACAAAATTTCTCATTTCCTCCTTCCTGTAAGCACAATACATTGTGACAGAGGACTAAACTACAGCTCGTTAATACCTCGCTTCGTAAAACTTACATATAGTTTTGTCAACTTAAAGTCAAGCTTTGATGTAGCACTGGGTCAGCAGTGTTTTTGTTCACTTCTGACAGCTTTCGGGACACAAAAAGCTTTTATGTGTCTCCCATGTAACTTTTTATTTTGTTTCTTATCAAACCAGCTAAACATACAGGGATTAATTTTGCCAAACATTTTTATATGGAAATTAAGTTTATGTAGTGGTATAAGATGCTGTAGTCACCTCAGTTTTTAATCCTTTTCTTAGGCTAAAAGTTCTGGGTAGAACTCTCGTGGAGAAAACCCATAATGTACAGTGCCCACGACATTCAGGTAGTCTCTCTGTGTTTTAGAGATTGCAGCCTGATGGTATGCTGTGTTCATGGCGCTGCTTTCAGCGGAACAGAATCACAATCCTAATGTAATAAAAATGCAGGGGTAGAAACTCTGTGAGCTTAACTGCACCACAAATATACATGGATGTAATCATAAAAGAGAGAAAGAGAGACTTTGGCCTTGTTACCTGCAAAGTTAAATTCACCTGTGTTCAGTTTCCTCATTACTTCTGCTGGCTGGCAAGGGAGTTTCTAAAAGACCTTTATTTATGGTAGTAGTACTTTTCATAATATTCTTCATATAATGATTTCAGAGAACTTTTCAAAATTTACATAAGTGTTATGCCTATGGGAGGACTGATGTTATTATTTGCTATTTAAAAAATAAATACTTAGAAAAAACATAGATTCAGAGGCTATCCCATGTTTATATACTTTCTAAGAAAATACCCTTCAAGATTCAGCACTTACTTTTGTCACGTGTGAAATACTTTAACAGACCGTATAAAACAGCAGTTTTAACAAGAAGTCCTATTCTAAAAGAGGAGTTACTTTCCTCAGTCTCTAAATTGTCTTACTTTCAGAGAGCAAAGAAATATTTATGGTTTAGTATTTGAACATATTCTTTGAAACTTCTGAATAGCTAACTCTACTTTTTAAAAAAAGAGCATATCTAATCTTAAAGTTCACTGGTCCTAAATGGAAAGAGCCCACTGGCTCAGGCTTTCATTGGGAACAAGCATCTTTTTATTAAAAAAAATTTCAGGTGTCTTTGCAGGATCTTACTTGGCTCTGAAAATTATATCCTATACCGGATTTCTGCAGTACGTTATTTTCCTGGCAAGGAACTGGTAGAGGAAGTATAATGCTCATGAGAACTTGTCTCTAAAAGGAAGATTCTTTTTTGTCCAGTAACAGCTTGTGCTCTCAGTAGAGAATTCTGCTTTAAACCATAGTCAGGAAAGCTGTCAAACATGTACGGTTCAACATGATCTTTGACATGTCTGGTCCCACCCATGTACTTGAACTAAGCTAGAGCTCGGATATGTCTTACGACCAGAGCCTGAACCTTAGTTGTAGGTAGCAATTTTACATCGTTGCAAGGTGAACAAAAAAAGTTAGTGTAAACATAAAGGTCTATTTTCAGGAACATAGAACCGATCACTCTGCAATGTATCATTTCATAATTTATACACTGTATTTTATTTTGCAGATTCTGTGGAAAACAGACATTCTGTAAGTATTCATTTTATTTAAGCAGTTAAATATAGGGAAATTGGGTTGAGATTATTGTGTATCTACTAAGATAGTGTTCAAGTGTTGCTACGTCTTAATTGTTTATTTGTTGTTCAGGACCTTTGCTGGACGCTACTGGGCAATCCTTTCATATATATTCTTATTAATCAGGCTTTCGGTTCTACATTTTTAGAATGGTGAGCTTTAAAAGTCCACGGAACTAGTTGGTATTTGGTAGTGCTGGTACAGGAGGTAGGTGACAAATACTGATCTTCCAAGAATTTGTGTTGAACACCCATGCACGGCTTTGGATATGTGCCACAAATATTCATGCTGACAGAACGGCACAAGGTTGGGGATGCTTGCTGCTTGCTCCAGGTTCCTGATGGACCTGAGGCACTCAAGATTTGCATATGAAAACCTGCTGAACTGGTTAATGTATCACTGGGGACAGAGCTGTTGTTCCAGTTCCATCTGTAAAATCTATAGCGTGTTTAGTGCCAGTGAATCTCCTCGGGGTGTGCCTGCTCACATGCACACATACATTCTGTGATTGGAATATCCAGAGAAGTGAGGTCCTTCCTAAGATGTGAAATGAAAACTTTAACTAAGGAAGAATGGCTGATCACCTGAACTTGGGCAGATGTCACTTTGATTCGCTGTCTGTGACTGTGTCCTTCTGGGTTCATTTTCATCCACTGGTATAGCAAGTGGAATGACTCTAGGGGCTGGTGGTGAAAACTGAGACCTTGTAAGTAATTTTAAAGGCAAGCAATTTTTTACCTCAGAGTACATAGATATGCCACAGTTGCACGGCTCTAACCAAGAAATTAGAATATGGAGGATCTCAGCTAAACAATTAGGAGTTCTGTGAAGGTTCTGTAGGTGGTGAACAGCTTTATAGGGCTAAGAATCACGGAATGGTGGGGGTTGGAAGGGACCTCTGGAGATCATCTAGTCCAACCCCCCTGCCAGAGCAGGGTCACCTTAGAGCAGGTGGCACAGGAACGCGTCCAGGCGGGTTTGGAATGTCTCCAGAGACAGAGACTCCACCACCTCTCTGGGCACCCTGTGCCAGGGCTCTGCCACCCTCAAAGTAAAAGAAGCCAGTGAAAAAATACATTGGGGTTTGGTTTTGGTTTGTTTTTTGGTTTTTTTTTTTTTTTTTTTAAGAATAGATGTCTTGAATGAGCTGTTACTCTGCTCTCCAGAGATCTACGAGGAAGGGGACATACATTTCAGGAGTACTTTTATGAATGTTAGATAAGCTATATCTAATCCAACCTCAAACCAGGCAGACAAGGGTGTTTTTTCTGCCATCCACTTTGTGACTTTGGAACTTGTACTTAAAAAGAAAAAAAGGGAGAGAAAGACTCATAAATAAGAATCACAATAGCACAGTCTACGTCAGTTTATGGCATCCATTTGAGTTTTGAAAGGCTCCATCGGCACTCATATCCCCATGGGATAAAAAGGCAGCCCATTGTATTATTTACAGACATTGGCAGTGCACTGAAGGTCACAGATTGTGTTACAATAAACAGACATATATTAACAGGCCAGTAGGGTTTATAGTATCATTGTCTCCCTTAGTTTAAAGGCTTGTTTTTATTCTTTGCTCTCAATTTTCCAAAAATAAATTGAGCTGAACCCTCCTCTGGGTTGTACCGGGCATTCCTTGGAGAGTCGCACAGAAGAAAGTTTGTCCCTGTCTGACACAAAAGGAAAAATGTGTCAAGAGTGGCTGTGATAGACAGCTGGTATAAGCTCAGGGAGGAGTTCTTATCTTTTTTGTTTCCACACCCTACATCAATTGTAATGGACATTGGATGAAAGACTAAAGTTTTATGAAGATTTTTTTTTGTTTTCTTCTCCTGTGGCCAAAAGTGAGTAAAAAAATCTCTCCATGGAAGTATAATGAGGCTGCTTTAGAGAAAATACACTGACTACCCCATGTAAATCACTTTCATCGTAATTATTTGGGTTGTTAAAGCTTGGTAAATTGGACGATCTATGAATTAATGTTAGATTCAAGGGAGAAAAGTGTCAGCTGAAGGAAGTGTTTTCTTGCATGTTGTCTGTACAAACTCCTGTTAACAGTAGGAGAGCAATAAAACTAGTTATTCTGTAAAACTATTAAACACCCCAAAGAAAAGTCAGCTTTATAACACTTGTGCATCTTTCTTGAGTTTTCCTAGAAGTAGCCTTACTCAGTTCACCTCTGTGACATTGTCCCCTCCTTAGATACTGTTCATGTGTGTAATATAGTAACTCTTCCTTTTTTTGAATTATTAGTGCTTTAAAGGACATAGCAAAAAAAACAGATCCCCATCTTCTGCTTCTTAAATGCCCACTTCTGCTCCCAGTAAAGCCTCTGACAAAAGCAGCACCATCCCTCTTTGGAACTCTCTAGATAAGTGACCTGTAGTTCAGTTGGACAGATAAATTTCTGTGTAGATTTTCCATCTCCCCTGTTTGCCTCTCAGCACTTCTCAGGCAACATAGAGGTGTACAGAAGAGGCAGGGAGCTACTAAGGCGCTTTCTATCACTATTTTCTTGCAATTGTTTTTTTCTGTAGCTCATTTTCACAGACTGCTTAACTGTGATGTACCTCAGAAGTTTGGTCCAAACGAGGAGCTGTTGATCCTACTCATGAAAAGGAAAATGCTCCTTATAAAGTGATCAAGTGGCTTAAACTTCCTCCCCAGATGTTCTGCTTCTTTATAGCCAAATGAAGTATTTGGCTCAGAGGTGAAGTTGCTTTCAGTCTGCTACTCTCTTAATTTGTGAGTGAAAGGCGGCCTTAGGGCACTAGGCTGGTCAAGCTGGCATCTTAATCGCATAAAATGCCAGATGGATTCCTTAGCTATAGCGACCTGTCAAAAAACTTGCACGATTTGACTCTGTTTAGGAAGTAATAGGTATTCCAGAAGTGTGGGACAAAGGGCACCGCAGCAGAGAGAGTAGTATTTTGCTAGGAGCTCTGTTTTCAGAGACAGGAGGTCATGCGATGTTTTTGTTTCGGTAATGATGGTGGAGACTTGACACCAGATCCTGCTGCCCTTTTCACTCTGTAAATTCAAATAACGATGTGGGTTCCACACCTCAGGTAAACTGTGTTAACTTACTCAGTTCTGCAGTGATCTTCCAGAGTTACCGGCAAAACGCAGTACTGCGCTGTGGAAAAGAGAGATGAAGCAAATCATTTTAATGAGTGCTAGCCCTGCTCTTGTGCATTTGCCCCTGCGTAGTTTCTGTCAGAATAAATATAATCCAGCATAGAAATTTAGGAACTTTGCTTCATCTTTACTGAGAGACTGTTATAAAATTGAGCTCGGGGCTTTAGTAAACACTGTAGTGACAATAAGTGTTGTGTTACACAGAGGCATTGGAAGTGTTTGTATTATGGCGAGAAAGGTGGTGCTTTAGAAGAACAATCAGTTGAAGTTTGAATTACTTGAATTGTATAAAGGCTCATTTGCAGTCCAGGTTCTGACTGATTTGCTACTCCAGAGTACCTTGGACCTGAGTGTCTTGGACTTTTACGTAAATTAGAAATGAACCCAAAGTTTTGCGTTGGAGGTTGCTTCCCTCTTTCTCCTCTGTTTCAGAAATTTGTACCTTAAATGCCATCCATAGGAAGTATTTGCAAAAGAAATGAATTACTTAGAGAGGAACTGGGAGGAGGTTTCCTTCCTGAAATCAGAGCTGGCAATCTTTCTAAGTTATTTAATGGTCCCAGTTTCTGAAAACATATTGAAGGAAATATCTTAACAATGAGGTAGCCACTTCGCCAAATACTAATTGGTATTGTGTCAAATTTACCTCAGCAGTACATTCTGATTTCGTATCTCCTCCTCCCCTATTACCTCTTAGAAGTTTGTGTGTTTGTTTGTTTGTTTGATTCTGTTCTGTACATGAGGACTGGCAGCCTCAGTCAGGACATAGTGTACTTTTAGCTGCCTATTTGTTCAACCTAAGCATGTACCCTCTGAGACAGAAACCTGTACAATGTAAATCTATTTGGAGAAATTTGTGGGATTTTTTTCAGCTACTTTCTCATTGTACTCAAGTGATCCCAAAAGTATTTTGTAAATTCTCAGTGCTAGAGGAATTGCTGTACATTGCCAGCACAACAGAGTCAGCTCCGAAGGCGGAGGTGGCATGTGTTTAACTGTGCACAGTAATATGGCACAACAGTTTCAGAGAGGAAATGAAGATGAAGGATGTGTCCATTTAAAATTGGGGGGGGATTTCAGGCAGTCAGGATATGAAAAAACAAGGTGATACTCTGAAATAAACATTGAATTATAAACCAGGAATTCCTGCCTCTGACTCATGGGGCAAATCCTTTGGGGGTAAGTCCACAAAAGGAATTAGGCGCCTCAGTGCTGACAGACTAAACTATTAGGTTAGAGGCCACCATGTACTCTTACCAGACATTTGTTGGAAGAAAACTTGCTTTGGCAACTGGTGTCAGGAAAGACTTGACAGTTGTGAATCCTCAGTGGACAGAATTATTTCTGTCATATAATGTAAGGACAATGAAGTTCATGTTCTGTCTTTGCCCTTGCCCACTGGTTGGCGCGGAGGAGTCCTCTATCTGCACGCTGCCTTTTGTGGTTGTCAGTGCCAGGTTTCTGTGTCGCTGCTGTGTACCGAATAGATAACCAATTCAAAGGAGCAGACTCTTGTAGAAACACGGTGTCTAGAAGTTGAACGATGCATTGCTCACTGTTGAGATACCCAAGTGCTTCTTAGGAAAAGGTTTTCATTTTTGTGGGACTGAAGGTTGGGGCCTAATTGTGGCAACTGTGTGTCTACTGGTAAATAAGGGATCTGACTTTCAGATTCGTTGAGTGGCAGCAGTTCCTGTAAGAATCCAGCTTTTATCAGTAAGAGCCCAGTTGCAGATGTTGGTGATTAACAGTATTGCAGTCTAGCCTGTAATTGTTAATCTAAATCTCCCACTGTCTTATTTCCTTTTTTGTCTGATCAAGATAATATCTCCCCAGGGAACTGTATTTATTAGCTCACTGTACAGTGCTCTAAGGAATATGTTGCTATATTTAAAGTTTCTGTATTGATCAAAAAGGACAGGAGAGGGCAGGGGGGCATTTATACTCATACCTTTTTTTTTTTCTTTTTTTTGTTTTGTTGCCAACAGAGAATACAAGGGCATCCTGATGCTACTTAGAACAGTCATCTCAAACATCTGCTGGGAGAAGAAAACAAGCCAAGATGGAAGATGTTGCAAATGTTTCAAAAGCTCTGCAGCACTTATGAGTTTGACAGGCTCTTCTTTTCAAAGTTTATTTCCTCAGGGGGAACAATAGAGATGTTCCTAAAGCATTTAATGGAAAAAATTACAAATAAAAATTCTCATAGGAAGGTGGCTGTAGAAACCACTGACCTAGGTTCCCATCTTTTATTTCTTCTGCTAATGCAATTTTGCCTTTCTAGCCTCCAATTCATGATGCTCTGAGGAAATAAAAGGGGAAACTACAGCTGAGGAAGTACATTTCTACAGTGCAGTAACAAGCGTGATGCTAGTAAGATGCAGAAGTATCTAAGCTTGCTTTAAACCAGCTAACTTGGTTATCAGTAGCACTACCGTGGCAGATCAGAGCTCAGCACAGCTTGGACAGCCATGTATGTACTTTGACGTGATCTTGCAGCTTGTGCTGAACTCCCTGTGCTGCGGCAGCTGGACTGCTACCAGTCTTGGAGCCAGCTAATTTATAGCTCACTTGGATGCTACACTGCAGCGAGGGCCTAACGGAAGAGCAAGCTCTGGGCTCTCTGAAAACTTGAATAACTGTTCAGAGATTCAGTACTTCCCCAAGTGCTTCTGTCAGTAGAGGCACAAATATTCTTTATTCTTCGCTAAATTGCTTTTCCCCTCTAAAAGTTCTGATGCTTGTTGGTTAGTTTGGTGTGATGGTTCTTCAAGGAATGATTGCCCATCACAGTTACTTTGGATGATACAAAATATAGGTGTTGAGTGGGTGGATATACTGCACCCAAGTCAGTGAGTTTGTACCTGAAAATCCTATTATGTATAATCCTTATTCCTTTGATTTTAGGAGAAATACGAAGTCGTACTTGTGTCCAGTTTGTCCAGTATGGAACTCCATACCTATCTTTTTTCTCTGTAGCATGATAAAACACTAACATGGATCCAGCTTGGACCTGGATCTAATCTTTGCAGCCCATGTTCATCTCACTTGCATTAGTTTAAAAAAAGAACACAAAACAAAACAGTAGTACTGTCCCCAACCCCTTAACCAGCTGGTCTTTGACACTGCAATTGCTCTCCTTTTCTTACTGCAGATTAAATTACTACAAGATCTGGGCCACAGGTAAGAAGGTTCTCATTTTAATTAGAAAATAGTGAAAGACAGGACATGGATTTGTATATACATATATAGTTACTGCTTTAAGCACTGCATCAAAGACGCAAAACCAGCAAGAAATACAAGAGAGTTTTATATCCTCATTCCAAACGTTTAAATTTTCAGTCTCCGGTTACTGGCTAATATCTCTAATTTATTGTTCCCTATGCAAATGTTGTTTGTATCGAAAGCCTTTCACAAATGACTGTTCACAGCACTCTTCTGTTGACAAATATTCATTCTAGCATCCCATGAGTGTCCATACAAATGTGTTAGTATAAGGAATGTGAAAAGGTATTTTAATAAAGAAAATTCTGAATTGAACTTTGCACTGGATCTTGCATGTTCATAGGAGTGACCACTTGCAAATGAATGCCTGTAAAATTTTTTATTAGCGATGAACCATATAAATACATTGTATAAATTTACATACGGAAGATGTCATCTCTGCAGCAAGTGATTCCAGGCACTTAGATCTGTTGTCATCATCCAGTTTAGCAACGGTTAAATGCACTAAATTGCTTTAAGAGTTGAGCATGCGAGCGCTTGCGTTCACGTAAGTCCTTTGCTAAATGACAAAGGTAAAAGTTCCTCCACAAACCTTTCCACAGTCCCTGGGACAACTCAGGAAAGCACTGGTTTCTGGGAAGTTTCAGAATGTCAGCTGGGCAGTGGGACAATTCATTGATCTATTTCAGCTTCTCTCTTGGCTGGAATAATCCTAAACTATTTTTGATTTAGACTGTATTAAAAGTTGTTTGCCCTACTGAAACATATCTGAACTATCCACTTAGAGTGCTGTGCGCTGCTTTGAACAGTTATGTTTTGTCTTACAGATATACCAAAAATATTTTAAAATATGGGACATCAGATGAGCAGACATCTCTAGTGAAGACAAGGTTAATGGGCCCATGAAATAAACAGCTACACAAGGGGTCCAAGTGTCCTGTTATGAGCATGTCTTCTGCACGCCAAACAAGCGTCATTATCCCAGTGGAAACATTTGGGAAATAAGCCTTGAATCTGTTACTGAAACAGATTAAAGCTCAGATTAGAGCTCAAGCAATATATTATTCAAAAACAACCAAAAAACGTTTCAGATTTCTACATTGGCATCCGAGTGGAGCTCAGAAAATACAAAATGAAGTGTGTTGCTAAATATTTACTTTTTGAGATGCCAAAAGGGATGGGGCATCCTCAGGCCCTTTGTGGCATGCCTCGTCGGAGCCGTTCCACAGTGCCGCATGCTGCTTCCACTGAGCATGTTTACGCGTCCCACTGCCTTGCTTGGTGAACTTTTTACTGTTGCAGAGCAGAGCCTTTAGGGATGAGATGCAGAAATGCTTTAAATCAACAGACTCCTCTTCCTTGCCACTTAATTTTTTTTTCATTTCCAGCAAACTAGCAGCTGCTTATTGTCTTGTCTAATGTAAGTACACACCTGTGTGCCCTTTCGTGGAAAGGCGAGAGATGATGTGCTGCCTGGTTCGCGCTGGAAACCACCTGGCAGGGCCACGGAGCCTCTGTCTCTTACTCCTTTGGTGTCGCCTGTGCCCGGGGCGAGTGGGACCCTGAGCCTCCGCTCCCCGCTCCGTCCGGCGGCACCCGGCAGCCCCCGGCGCTGATCCAGTGCTGACCCCTGGTGGCAAGCGACCTGCCAGGGCGACCGGGGTGGCGACGGGTCCCTCCTGCCTCCGGGGTGGTCCCTGAGGTGCTGGGGGCTGCGGGGCTCAGGGGGAGCAGGCAGGGCGCTGGTGTGCGGGGGGGCTGCGGGGCCTGCCCCGGTTTCTGGGACAGGTTGTGACTTTTTTACATCTACACGCACAGAGTAAACTGAGCCTTGTCACTTTTATCCCTGCAGTGGACGATCTCTTCGTCTGGACCTCTGCTACTCTTAAGGAACGGTTTTCAAAGCGCAGTGTAAACCTCCCAACCATGACTGCTTTCTCTCTCGCATAGGTTAGTGAATTGTTTGCAAATGCTGGGGCAGTATTTGTGTGCAGAGTAAACATCCTGTTCATCGGTGGGTGAATAAACCCCAAAGTTTATTTACTTTTATGGGGTGTTATGTGCTTGTTCTAACTGCTTCTTTGTGAGCTTAGTTCAGTTAAAGTTCTTAATGTTGCAATTCATCACTAAGCTATCTTGCATCATAAGCCCACAGCTTTTGGGGGCAGGGGAAGTAATGCTGTCAGACTGGCTACAGCCGTCCTGTTGTGCAGGGGAGGACAGGTACAGGGAAAGGAAACTAAGTCTGAGGAAAACAGAGGTATCAAATGAAAAAAAAAAACCAAAACCAAACCCACCACCAATTAAACTAGAAGTCAACTGAAAGTAATAAAGTATCGGTACAGATTTAAAATGCTAGCACATTGTGTTATTTAGAATTTCAAGGCCTTTCTGAATAGGCTGGTGAAAGCAGAATAAACATCACTTTTACTGTTATTTGGGAGGTAATAAGCAAGTTGTCATGTCTAAAGAATCACAAAGAACGGGGCTTATTGTCTTCCTGCTTTGAAATGCTCCACTCCAAATCACAGGTGCTCCCATTAAAAAAAGTTTAGAGAGTCTAGCAATCATGAGAACGTGGCCTGCATGGGAATCTTCAATTAAATGCCAGCATTTATATTTATACAGGTAATTTGTTTTCTCACCAGACACAGACATGCTGAGTGGGAAGGCTGAAAAAATTCTCACCATTGCAGGAAATAATCACTGTAGTTAAATTTTAAATGTAATAGCAAAAGGAATCAGTTTCCTTCGGGGGGGGAGTCACCTGCAAAGGCTGATGACGGACAAACAGAATAACAGCATGAAACTGAAATGAAAGATCTAGCACAAATCAGCAAAGGTCTAGGCAGCCACCGCAAAGGCACTCAGAATAGGCCCTGATGAGCCTGGGATCTGCAGGAGCATTGAACTGTGTGTGGAGCTGTAACGGTGGTTGTTAAATGGGCCTGACACTCCTGGGTCTGAGCACGTTCCCAAGGTTGAGAGGAATCCAGATCCAAAAGGTACTGTTTGAGGAGTAATTCCACAAATAAACTATCACTTACGGTAAAGATAGACTCTGTCTCTGAAATTAATAGATTAGTAATATATTTCTGTGCAATCTTGAATGTGTAAGAGTGCTAGGTGAAATCAGGGCCTCCTTTTGGTCAATGAATATGTGACAATTTTTTCACTGAACAAAACCCAGAAGTGACCAGTGTGACAGTTCACTGTCCTCTGGTTACTGCCATGATTTTTCTGTAGTTGTCTTTTTGTTTTAATGTTTTACTTGAGAGATAAAAGGAGATCTTGGAATGAAGGCTTATTACAGGGAAGAAAGTGAAAGGAAGATGAAAGGAAAGACAGAGGGGAGTGAGCAGGGCTGAGGGAGAGAACTCCCCCAGATTGTGGAAGGTTTGGGAAGAAACAACCCATCAGACCAGTCACCCTAACAGCTCCACACTTCATGGTGTTGGCAATGCCCTGGGGAATGTGTTGTGGCAGAAGCAGTGCTGTGGAGGTGGTTTGTCCCAAACATTCATGTGTTTATAGTAGTCCTGTGACCGCTAGGAGAAGTAGAAAATATACCTGTTAATAAAAAAACCCCAAAAAACTTTTGTAGGTAACACCACCATTGATCCAAGAAGACAATAGGCTCATTTCAATTGCTGCTGTCAGTGTGTTAGTCCTGGATGGGGACACATAGTCACGATGCACTGAGGAGCCTGTCTAATATATAGCTGCTGCAACAGATGATAATATTGACACTGGGAGCGTGTGTTTTCAAAAGAAAATGTGGTATTACACTGGTATTTAGCTGGCATAATCCAAGCCCTATTCAGTGCTTGCAGGGGACCTGTGACTGCTAAAATAGCCTGTTTCCACAAAGCACTTATCAACACTTGCATAGGGAGAGCTTGGCTTTAAATCCTCTGTACTGGCTTTTTGTTTATTCATTTTTTAACTAGAGGCAGAGACAAGTCTCCACTGCAACTGACGGAGTTTCACTCTGCAAATCAATGAGACAGTGCTACAAGGGCAGAAAAGTCTTGCCTGTGAACTTCATGCTGTTCAGAGCTGCCAAACTGACAGCCCTGACTGACTGCTGTCTTCATGGAACTAATCCATGCTAAATGTCCAGACTCCTCTGTGGCTCTCACCACACACCCAGGCTCTTCCCTAGTGGGACCTTCTGGGGTAGTTCAGGCTCCAGCCAGCAGTAAGTTGCGGAAATGTGTCCTCTCCCAAGTGCAATCACCACTTTCCAGGCCCAGCTTTCCCCTGGGGGACTCTGCTTTCTTTGGGGAGAAGTGCTTCCAAGGCAGTGAAACTGAGGGCTGCTGGTGTGTCCTCGGGAGTTGGGGGGACAGAGAGGCTGACATCAATGGGACAAAGATGAGGGCTTTCTCTTAAGTGGGCTGAGTCATGGTATTACTGGAAGGGGTGAACTTGGCATCCCTGCTTGATAATAGGTTGTGAGAGTCTAATGGAAGAAAAAATTGTCAAGTCTATTAAGATGCGGTCAGAGTGTAAGTCAATTAATGAAAATTACAGCCACCCAGGCTATTAAATTAACATGAGATTGTCAATAGGAAATACAGATTGCTTTTGAATAATTTAAAATTATTTAAAACATGTTAATAATGAAAATCTCACAAAGTCACCATGATGCAAAACTCAGTTTTGATTTTATTACTGTTTGTTTTTCACATTTTTTGTTTCAACTTCATGATCATTAAAGGAACAGGAGCTTTAAGGAGCCAGACATTCCTAATTAGGAATGCCAAAATCTGCTATGAGGCAAAACCTCAGAGGTGGCTGGAAATGAGCTGTGATTCTGCAGCGTGATCCATAGCAGAGCTGGAATCAGGTAAAGCCAAGTGTGTCTAAATGCGGTCCTTGCATGCAAAATGGTAGTTCAATTTTTTTAGCCATTGATTGTGTCCATATCACTCAGCCAGGTGATCAGGACTAGATGGCCTGTATTGCTTCAATTATGTTGGCCATTAACAACAATACTTCTCACAAGCAAACTGGACCTGCTGTTCCTGAAACTCACCACATGTGGCCACTGCCAGTTGAGCTGTGGCCTCCAGATAAGAATTTAGCATTTTGCACTGCCCTAGACTCCTGGAAATGCCTGAACACAGACAGAGAGAACAGGAGTGAGCGACCTCTCTGCCTGCAATTTCCAGACAAATCTGGTGAACAGAGCTCAGCCCTGACTCAGAGTATTCCTCAGGGCTAGAAGAACAAATCTAAACGTACTTACAGCATGCGTTGGCACCCTCAAAAAACTGGTTCCCCCTGTGGGTGCTGAGCCTGTAACAGCCTCCGGATAATCTGTCCCCCTGGGCTGGAAGTCAGGGACCTTAAGGGAGCAGAGAGGGGAAATACGCAGACTTAGGAAGAGGTATTCATGTTCCTCCCAGGGACCTCGGGGACTAGTTGATCTCTACAGAAGGATGGTATGTTCAGCGTGACTGAAAGTATTAGCTGGCTCAGCCCTGAAACCTCAGAACATTGTGTACACTGCTTAAATCCAGTGTAGTCATTGCTGGAGGGAGGCAAGGCTGCCCTGTTAGAAAACAACCCTGACACACACCTGTGCTTTGTCAAACAAGAAATGCTGAAAGGCTTTTCTTTAACTGTCTTTATTTTCTTTTCCTTTCTTTTTCTTTTTTTTTTTATTTTTCTTTCTGAAGCTGATCTTTTCCCACTGACTTGATTTCTTTCTGACTGTTCCAGGATGAATCACACAATCCTACACGTCTATCTGTGTAACAAATGGGACTGTGGAAAGCGAACCTGACTAATGTCCCCTACAAGGAGAAAATGATAATTGATGCTTTTTAATTACAAGTTTCCTGCATTATGGTCTAGGTTTTCAGCTTATAATCATTAACAGTATAATACAGACTTAAGTAAATTGCTGCCTTTTCCTTTTTTGTAGCATATATATAGGTCAGGTTTTCATGTTCAATGGTTATTATCTCTGACACTAATTAGTGCACTGACTGGCTGACAAAGGTCACGTCTGTGTTTTCTTTGTTGCATACAAACATGTGCTCACACCAACTGATTCTCCTAATTGCCATGTCTTGTGGAGTCATTTCCACTAGGGCAAAATCACTAGTTTCACTTGGTAACTGCTTACACCTACTTTGCACTTCTGTCAGTGAAAGACAAGGTTGAGGGCAAAGGGGTGTCAGCAGTCATCACATCCACAGCACATGTCCCCTGTTCTGCACTTCGTAAGTCATAGCGATCACGCTTCATGCATCCTTGACTTTTCAAGCTCTGTGCAGTTGCAGTCAAAGGGATGAAGTTGTTGCCTTTCCATGAGGAAATGAATGGAGCTTTTATTGCCTGTCTTTGACCAAAGCACTTAGATGGTTTTAGCCCCAGTGGATTGTTTCTAATAGCAGGCAAAATTGATCACTCAGGTACTTTGATGCAGCCCTTTTATTTACAAAAAAGTGCAAAATTCCGTTTCCTTGAACAGAGGAGGAATCGGACAATAGGAGACACTTTCTCTGCATGCGATTTCAATCCTTTCAACCGGCACTTTATCCAGAAAGCACTCCACCAGCTTTTTTTCTCAAGGTCGTTCTTGTAGAGTTTATCTGGTCCTGCCTGGTTTTGATAGAAGGCTGCTCCTGTCAGACCATAGGAGCACACAGCTACTCCAAGCACTGCCCTCCTCCCCGCATCTTCAAAGCCCAACGCTTCAGTCAGGAGAAACCCTGAATGCTTTAGCTTCTCCTCCAGGTTTGCCCTTTTGCCTTCTTTCTTAGGGTGGCTGTTCCTGTTTCAGCTGCCTGCTTCTGTACGAGAGCTTGTTTGTTTCTTACACAAAAGAATATCCAATGAAAGGCAACATTAAACCTGTTGAGGTCACAGGCTTTTGCCTGAGCCCTCTGTCAGGATGGCATTAGGGTTAGATACTCAACATGTGTCTTTGTGCTGATGAAGAGCGAGACCTTTGCACGCATACTGTCAGTGGCAAGGAACAGGAACGTGTCATGGAATTGGCGCGAGATGAGATTCTCACTGCTGAAAGTGAAGTTTTTACTATATGCTCCCCTTGCCGCTAGAGAGAAATACCCTGTTGACCAATGAGCAGTATGCATTGCTAATACTGGGTTGAATTTCTCTGTGCTCCTTGCCCTACTCATCATATTTAACCTTGGATTTATTTGTAGAGAGCCGCACAGAAAATCCTGTTTAAGAAAGCAAGCAAACCTGGACATCGTGTGTTTCCTTGCAATATTGTCCTGGACGGTTTCCAATCTGTTAATGAAAGAACACCGACATCTAAACGATCCCCAGGGGAGGTTCAAGATCCATCTGAGTTCAGTAAGAGGTTCCTAAATAGCTGTAACAAGCCCACACTTCAAAAGAAATACATTTTGCTATTTTTAAAACGTGAGTTTTGGAAGGCTTTGAATATCAAGATTAATTCTCTGTCTAAATGCAGTAGAAGGCAGCACTGACTGGTGAGTCTCACTCAAATCTGGAAGGTTTCAATATTGTCTGGAATCTGGATTTGATGTTCTAAAAGCTTAAGGTACAACAGTGTTTAGTTTACTTTTTTCCCCAGAGCAGACTGTGCATGTACTTACAGATTCTTTAGTATATCTCACCAGAGTAATGTGAAAAATATATTACATTATCTATCAGCACTTGAAAGTTTGACTCAAGGGTGCTGGTTGGATAGATTACTGAGCAATGTTTAATTGAAAGATTTAATGACACTCTAAATAAGACATGACTCACTCTTGAACAACAGGGAACAGCTCCTGTATGTGAGAAAAAACCCAAGGTCATTTGCAGCCAGACGTTGCTGCACAGTGTGGTGCGGTTTGCAGCAGGTAGCAATTTAAGGTGGCTGCGGAAGCTGAGCAGAAGGGTCTGGGCAGGTTTGGACACTGGATTATGCACCAGGTCACTAAAAGTACAAAGGGAAGCCGAGTGGAGTATTCTCAGTGGAGAATCTAGACATCTACCGTGGATGTCCGAGCTACGAGGCTGCTCTGCTCTCTAGTACGGTCACCGAGAGTCCTGTCCCGAACTGCTCTTTGGAGGTGCCTGTCCCTTGTCATTGCCTATAATAGGTAGTCTAGGGAGCACAGATTCCCTGTTTAGCCACCTGAGTGATTAGCACAGTGAGATGTAATTTAATATGTCTCCGTGCTGAGGTCTTCATCCTAAAGTGCTGTACAGTTAGTATTACTGGAGAGAAGGAGAATGCAAAGTCCAGAACGAGAATTCAGTTGTGGAGGCGCTGAGAACATTTGGTTTCAGAGGCTGGGTCCAAATCAGTTAGAGAAATGGGCCACGACAGAGCTGTCACTGGTGTTTGGTTGTAGAGAGAGAAGGGAAGGATTGAATCTTGGCTGTGATTATTTTGCGTGAATGGACACAATGGTCTGTCAGAGGCAGTTCTTTAACATGGGAAAATATCAGTCCTGTGTTGGCTTTGAAAGCTGTGCTGTTGTTTGTTTGTTCCAGGGTCTCCTCAGCAAAGCTCAGTGTCTCACTTGCCCTATTTTATTCCAAAATGCTGGACTGACTGGCATAGACATCTGGGTTTATTCTGTGATACACAGATATGAGCCACGATGATGCTACTGCTCAGTTAAAGGTTACTAATTACTGTCGCAGAGATTGCAGTTCCTGACACCTTGGCAAAGTTAATGTGAATGTTCAAGCAACATTCAGGTTTGAAATTGCACTTTCTAGATATGCACAACAGCCTAAATGATACCCACTTTACAGAACCAATACATGTTGTTTACACCTTCAGAACATGGGAAATGCCCTGCCCGGGGTCCGTCTATACCAGTTCTCCATCTCAGCTGGAGAAACCAGACTTTTCAGTGTTTTACGCTTCTTTGGTAACTAAGAATTCACTTCATGCTGCAGTTTTTCATTACATTTTACCAGGTATACATTCAGCTCCAGATCAGATGTTGATGCTCTCAGAACAAAGACATCTGAGCAAGATGACACTATTTTTATGATGGTATTGATGTTTTGACCTCATGCCAGCATGATCCAGGAACAATTCCCATTAAGGCTATTGATGTGAGTCTTTCCTCGAAGGGGACACTCAGGAAACCTTACCTAAATTATCTTTTAAAGTAGATTAGTTAAATTCTGTTAAACCCCATGCAAATATTCACATTCAGAATTAAGTGGCGTTAATCTGATTTAGTGTACTTCACTCTGAAACCGAAGAAAGCTAAATCATATGAAGGCCACTTTAATTCTGAGTAACAGCATTCATGCAGGACTCCAGTGTAACTTCAGTAACCACTTTCAAGTCACGCTTGTCATTAATTTGGATTAATTTTTCTGACTTTCCCTGTGAAGACAAGGTACCAGTCAATCATCATAGATGACCTGACCATACCTTCTGCTTCCCCCCTACTCCCACCCCCCGAAACACTATGGGCTTAGCTCCTCCTGAATATTGGACAGTTGGTTTGGAGTTCTGGATCTGAAGGTTGCTGTTCATTTCTAGTCTATACTCAATGCTCTTTTCTCTTTACTAGCCGTTTATATTAAGCATATCAGTTCAGAACCTTAGCATCTGTCCAGGCAAGAGAGGAAGGGTACTGCTGGCTGGTCTTAATGTTCCTGTGGTGTGTGTGGAAAAGTTGCAGTGTATGTGCCTCTTTTAAATATGTAGCTTCAGCTGTTCTCTATCAGGAGTACTAAATTTACTTGTAGATTTAAAATAGGTGAATGATTTGGCAGCTAAAAGGTCAGGACACTTGCTGTTTATTTTGTGCTTTGCTTTTCCTGATTAATAGAAAATTGGCTGTAGCATCTGATGTTACTGTCAAGGATTTCTGGTGCAATGCCTGTGCATGCAAAATGTAGAATACTGACCATTGTATCCCCCATACCTTCCCTCAGCTTTGTATTTTGTCACAGTTGCACTCTGAAGTACTCCAGCACTCAGCCAGCATGCATTCTCACAAAGGTCTCTGCGGAGGGAGGAGTATCGACTGCTCCATCATGTGCAGATCAAATTTCAGGCTTTTAAAGTTTTGTGCATTTGCCAGGTACGCTGAAATACAGATATCAGCTCTTGCAACCTTCATGTGACTTTGGCAGCATGCATGTGGCTATTCTGTGTGGCACACGGACTCACCTCTCCCCCCAGGATGGGTGGCACTACTGACATAGGTACGCACCAGCCATTTTCCCTATCTGGATTCAGTGTCAGGGGTGAGATTAGCCTGTGTGAGAAGCATCAAGAAGGTTCTGCAGGCCTGAGAGACACCACTGCAAATTCACAGCAAGCAAACTGTGAAACCTTCCCTGGGAACAGGTCTGCCTCTGGGGCTCACCTTGGCAGCACAGTTCTAGCTCTGTACACTCTGCTGACCTTGTTTTAGCCTGTTTTGGGAACAGCCACGAGAAGAGCTATGCTGCTGCCCTTCTACTAGTACATCAGCCCACAGCTGCAGGAGACAGACAGAAGTTAGAACCTCCTCTGTCTCTGGACATGTGTCTTCTCTGAGCGCGTGCAAGGACTTGATGTGAGGAGTAGTACAGAGCTGCTCTCCACAGGTACTTGGCAATCTAGAAACCTTTAAAAAATTTAAAAAAAAAAAAAGGGGGAGAGAGGGAAAGAGGAAGATCACAAGCACAAATGAGGAGGAGAGGATCTATCCTCAGCTCAGCTTTGAAAATGAAGCAGCAATACAAAAAACCCCCCACAGAATAATGTTCTTTAGCACAGGAAGCAACAAGAGCTCAGAGCTTCTGCAGGTCCCGGGGGGATTTCAGAAGCAAAGTTGGAGCTGGGCTCAGAGGTCTGGCTGGGGAGGCTCTCCGAGGAGCGCTGGGATCAGCGGGTGGGGAGAAGTGATGGGTTGGAGGCCAGGATGGGCAGATTTGCCACTTGGAGAGTTCAGGTCCAAAGGGAAGCTCATACTCCCTTCCGTACAGTGAGGCCATTGGGCAGGGAAAGAACTGGGAGGTGCTGAGGGTGCTATTGTTTCAGTGTTTGAACAAGCAGAAGACAGGCACACAAGCACCGTGAAAGGAGTGTGGCATTCAGGAAGCTCCTACTCTGCTCCCTACCCATCGTCAGAACCAGCTGAAGCCCACTGGGAAGCCCTGGCCTCTTGGGTGCCTGCTGGGTTGCTGTACACATTGAGTGGGCTGGGGCACTTGTTTGTTTGTTCCGTGCTAAGCCTCTTTCCATCGCATTGAATATTGTACGGATAACAAACAAACAAAATAACAGTAAAGCTGTTATCGCACACCAAGCCATGTATGCCAGGATTCACGTGTTCAGGCACAGCTGCTGCCTTGTTTGTTTTAGAGCTTTTCAGCACAAAATTGTGGGCAGGCCCATCCTGCAGTTCTCGGGTCTTCCCTGGGAGATCTGACGGCAATGAGAGGTTTGTGAAAACCATGTGGAAACCCAAATCTCATATAATGTTCTTTTCTCACAAAAGTACAAGATTTAAACTGTCCTGAGCTGTGAAATTCTGATGGGGGCATTACAGAGAAATGAACTGAGCCTCACAGTAGCTCTGGGAAAGGAATATTACTTCTTATTTTACAGCCTGCTCAAGAACTGCTTTTAAAAGGCATTTAAATGTCTCCTTCACATATTCCAAAAGATTAAAGTCATTTTTTTCAAAAGCAGCTCCTGACTATAGATATCTATTTCTAGAACCTGCAGGCCTGTTGTTTCTCAGAATGGCTGCATATTTATACATAGGATACTGAAATATTAAAAATAAATAAGCGTTACTTTTTTCTCTTTTTTTTTGTTGCATGGGTGGAAGATAAATTATCCAATAAAAGGATTTACTCTTGCAGCACTGAAGGACTCAAAAATTCAGAGATTGGTGGTTTTTTCCCCTCTTCCATCTGGCTGGGACTCGCCTTTAGAAGAGGATTCCCAAGAGGCCGTGCCACCATGGAGCTCAGAGGCAGGTAACCTGGTCAGACACAGCTCATGACTAGTTTTTTCCCCGTGGGTGGCTCCAGCCTTTGCTCAGCACGTAGCACCCTACGGAAGAAGCCTCTGCTGAGCACCTAACTTCAGGTGCACAAATACTTCTCTTGAGGTCAGGCCTTTTAGGTCATATTGTTGCCTAAGTTAGGTGCAAACAGAGGGCAGAAAAAACTTCGGAAATTCTAGTGAATTGTTTATAGTTTCAGACAGCTAAAACCAACCTGTCAGTCATAGTTTTAGCCACAGACTGCTCCTGTGGGGAAAACCTGTTGTTAAGAAAACAACCGTTATCTTATCTTCAGACTTTGGAAGCACTAACATCAGCTTTGTAAAATGATTCAAAGGTCTGCCTATATAGAATGACAGCTATGAAAGAAACCTATCCTAGATGATTGAATACACTTGTACCTATATTTAAAATATAATGTTGTCTTTTTCATTAAAAAAAAGGCTGCAGAATAAATAAAAGTGATGCAGTGATGCTCACACAATGCAGTCTTTTGTTGGGTTCCTTCAACTCAGGAAGACTGCCAAGTTTGCTGCTCGGACACCCAACAGCTCAAAGGATCTGGCCCTTCATTTGGTGAGCTCAGGCCTTTCCCCACTGAAGCAGATTTTGCTGGGTGCTGACCACTCTCAATACCTCTGGTTTTAGTTACATGCAGGAATCCTGGTTTGAAAAACAGGTATTAAGAGCCTTGAAGAACCCAAAGATACCTGGAGATAATTCATTTCCACAAGCACTGAATTCTCCCTGAAATGTAGAGAGAAGCAGTCTGAGTGATACCTGCATCTACTTTTGATTTAAACTGCAAAACCTACTGCCTCCATACGTATAACGCCTAGTGTGACGGGACTCCAAACCTTGACGGAGCTATAGCTGTAGATAAGACAGTAAACTGTTTGAAAACTGATATTGTATATTTAACTCTTTGCATTAGCTAGTTTGGAGCAATTTGAATTCTGCTCACATGTCCCACTAAATGTTGGCTAGTAAATAAATTAATTTTTGCCTCATCACCTCATAGAAGTATCATAAATCTGAACACTGGTATGAAATAAAGAGAGTCTGAAAGATGTCGTAGGATTCTTCATGTTTTAATTTGAACTGAAGTTGCTAAAGCAAAGAGAAGTGAAGTCACACAGGCAAATTAATCTATGGGGTAGCTAATGAAGCCTGGGTAGCTGAGGCCAACATCCATCTGACCCAGCGTAGATGTAAGTGAAGGGTAAAAGCACTAGTAAAGCTGTAATTTATTGCATGAGACCATTATTGGGAAAACAACCTTGTAACAGAGAGAATTTTTTTTTTTTCCTCAGCCTGCTTCGAATTGGGAAATATGAAGAGTAAATTAAATGTCCTCTGACATGGCGTGTTTCCCAGGATAACTGCCTAGCTGTTTCAGTGACAGATAATTTTTGGCCACTTGCACGTCTCCACCCCAAACTGCTTTATTTTGTCTGCTTGTGTATGTTATTTCCTGCAGCTCCTTCTACCAAACCGTTCAGAGGCGACAGCGGCGAACATTTACCTGCAGAACCAGCACACCGCGGAAATCCCACCCTCGTTCCCACCGGGGCACTCGTTATTCACGGACGCCTCCCCAGCGACCGGCCGCGGGTTATCATT
>VWZL01006768.1:68431-99868 GCA_013396915.1 Stercorarius parasiticus | reverse complement strand
GGGGGGAAGAGATTTCTTATTGGCTTTTAGTATCAAAGGGGAGAGTTTTTCTGTCTCCTAAAATTGTTTTCTTCTGTGTTGTCGTAGGTGTCAGCTCTTTAGTTTCTGCTTGTCTTTTAATTCTCCGTATCATTTGTATTTTACTTCTCTGTTGCAGTTCAGTGTTTAAATCCATTTACCGTGTCTCTTCAGCCTGTGCCAAAGTTCCTTCTAAATGTCTGTGCTCAACTTCTTGATGATTTGTGTCTGTCAGCAAATGTCTTAAGGAACTCCTGTCCATAATTTAGGGGAGTGAAGTATACAGCTGAGTTTAACTTAAACTTTTGTATTTAACTTTTGTATTGTAACTGTAAGATAAATTACTGTAAGACTTCAATGTTGTATGATTATCTTCTGTCAAGATGCTTTGTCATACTCCTCTGTCTTCACACAACTCCTCTTTCAAGATGATCTTGCCTGCATAACTCGGGAAAAACAAGGCAGGCTGACAGTCTCAGGGGCGTATTTTTTTCCCAGATGATGTAACTCATATTCCTAAACTCTGAATAAAATTCAGGCAGTGTGAGTGAGTACGCTGTTTCAATTTTCTCTGAATTGAAAATGTTCTACATTAGAGGTAAAAAAGCACTTTAACATGAGCAAAAGAAAGTAAACTAATGTTTTGACGTTAGAATTGACTTTCAAAGACTCTGACATGATGTTCTTTTATGATTGATGAGAGGTTACTGCTCTGATTGACTTCAAAGCTGATCCAACAAGCTGCTCTGTTGTGGCTGGCACCAAGTAGGTGCTGAGGTTTGAGGTATCATTTCTAAGGCGGGGTTGGGTAAGGTGCTTTCTCTCTTGAGCAAAGCAAAGACCAAGAAGGTAATTCTGTGCTCAAAGGTGTCTTATACTGGACTCTCCTGGGAAAAAGTATCCCCTGTGAATTGTATTGGTAAGCCAAGTACTCCTCTTGTGAACTTCGCTTTTGGTCCATGCAAGGAACTTCTTTAAATGACCTATATTGCTTTTATTTCAGAAAATAAAATCAGTTAATGAAATCCAAAGGGAAAACTTGAGGCAATGAAGTACACATATTAATTGCATACTTCTTTTTGCATGAAAACAACACTTAGTATTTTCAAATATTCATAGCAAATGCTTAGTTGTTTGTAACTAAAGAACTTCTAAGACAACCGTATGACAAAGTAAAGAGCAGGAAACGTGGGCAGAATGTATAATGCCAGTAATTTCCCGTTGTGGTAAACAAAATAATGGGAGATAGGGAAACTTATCTAGTAAATAAAAGGATAACGTAACTGAAATAAGTTTAAAATCATGTAGCTAGAGGACTGAAGATGCATTGTTGTATTCAAACAGCTCTTTAGTTGACAGATTTGGGGATTGTGCTGCTCTAACCTCACCTTTCTGTGTGAACTCAACCAAATCCATTAGATGAAATCAGAAGACATCTCTTCTAGCATGTCTGAAAGGCCACCAACCTTATATTGTGTGAGTGTGCGAGTGATCAGACACAAGCATGGCAGTGAACATGCATAAGGATATGTTTTGTGTGCAGTTGTTCCCTCTCCTCTTCTCTGTGTGGTATCAAGGACTGAGCTTTAGCCTGTTACTGCCCGCGAGATGAGTCAATTGCGGTGCTGAGTGTGCAGGGTGTAGCTGATACCTGCCCAGGAGCTGGAGAAAAATAAAGCATGTTTATTTGGATAAATTGTAGGTTTCAAAAGAATTAAGAGGAGAGTAAATAAACCCTGGTCTTAAACATAGTCTTGAAGCTTAGGAAAGTCCCTCTAATCTCTGGATTTTTGTTCTTTTCCTTTGGCAAGCTAGAAATTATGGTATTAAATGTCCATAGTAAGTAGTAATGTTAATTCAGTGTGCTTTAAGATACTTATCCTTGAATAAAGGCATCATGTTCTAGAAACCCTTACTTCTCTAAATTAAACAATCAGATGACAATGTATGTTGGAAAATAAGACCATAATGTAGGCTTAAAGATTAGAGAAATAAAGATAAGAGTTAATACTGTGAGCCTTTATGAGTGTGTACTTAGTATTATAAGAGATGTAATGTATTCAGAGTAGAAATGAACTCTGGAAATGCATAAGGGTGCCACATATGCCCAATAAAGGGGATGAACAATGACTTTTCTTACTCTAGGTAATGTAAAGTGGACACTAGAAAGCATGTGTTATGATGTCAAGGGGGAGGATGGTAGAACAGTGACATAGTGAGAGAACGATGCTGTATGTCAGGACTGCTGAAGAATGCAGCACTTAGAGGGCAAATGAGGCAGTTAAGTAAGGCAGTGTTGGCTTTGTGCCTGCTAGATAGTGAGAGACCTGTTCAAAGAAAAGCTTCCATACAAAGTTTTCTAAACTTTGATATACTGTCTTGCATTGATGGCCCAAGATCTCTGATGGTCAGAACCAAACTTGCAATGCTGCATGCAACTGACCTTATTACTGGTGTCCGCTCCTTGATATAAGGCTAGAAGGTAACCCTGTTTTGAGCAAGAGGTTGGACCAGACTAGCTCCAGAGGTCTCTTTCAACATAAATTATGTTGTGATTCTACAACAGCAGTATAGAGGAGAAATGACAAGCGTAAACGTAACTCCCAGGCTACTTGTAGGGCAACATCTTTGACAGATTTTAAAATTCCAGGAAATAAGCAAGTAAGTGTTTATTGTATTTTAACCTTTTACTTATGTTTCTGGAGAAACCATCAACTTCTTTGCCCTGGCATGTGACATCTAGGAACCTTATTAATGAAAAATTGTTCATTTACCAAGGTGCTGTACAATGATTGGAAAAGATGCTCTCTTCTATGTAAAGCTTATATTTCAAGAGGCAAGAGATGACTAAATGAAGGAAACAGTGAGACAATGTGAACAGTGATTTCAGTGCATTAATAATGCAATTATTGAGCTTTTTTAAGGCATCCTGACAAAGGAGAGACTTGAAAGGGAATTTGATGGAGAGCAGTTTAGTAGCTTTATTGGTTTTTATTAGACTTGGTTCCTGCAGTCTAATTCTCTTCTCCACTACTACTTCTGTGCAGAAAAATCTTATTCTAAGTGGCTTTTTGATTATTAGTGTTTTTCCGCTATTTTAACCTCTTCCTGAGTTTTACAAAGCTAAATTAGTGTGAAAGCTCCCACTGAGTAGTCTCTTCTTCCTTGCTCTGTGACAACATCTGCAGCTCTATGGCTACAGCTCATAACTTCGTGTAGCTCACCGAAGTTCTGTTAAGAAAACATATTTTGCAGTTTTATATGAAAATTACCACATTCACAATGCAATGTAGCGTAAAAGAAGTCTTCTTATGAAAAAATTAGTACTTATGTGAACTAATTCCATGGGTTTAGAGAAACCATGTTAATTGGTCATCGAAGAGGAATATGTATTCTGTAAAGAAAGATCTTTTATGGGCTTTTAGTTTTGATTTTCAGCAGTGTACTTTGAAGACAGAAAATTCTGTGTGTTCTGTGTGCTAGGCATGTGCTTTCTGGTATACTATACTGTTAAAACAGTATATTTAATTACCTCAGTTCCATATTAATCCCCTTTTTGTTTTACGATAGAGATTTGTCAGTTAGTGTGCCGTAGACAAGTTCTTTAGTGCTGGTGTTTAGGAGAATGAATTGCTCTGTGTGGTGGGAGAAAGAGCTATAGCAAGCTGTTGAAGCAAGCCGAGTGGTGCCTCATAGTTCTCACACCATCCTGACGTGAAGGCATAGACATCTTGTGCTATTTCTTCCTAGTGGAAGGCTGGATACACATTCTGCGAAATAAGCAAACAATTGTATATGCTGTGGAATTAAGCATTAGTATTGTGGGAAGGAAGGGATATGAAGGAGAGGAGGAAAAATGAGATTGTTCAACTACGTTAGGCGGGAATATTTTTTTAAATTATCATTTTTTAAAGAGGTTGTCTGGAGAACTCTTCTGAGACTCGACTGGGAAACAATGCACAAACTCCAGGACTGCCAGGCTTCTTCATTCTTGGGATCTTTTCATTGATGTCTCTTGTTGTCTCAGATATGCTATTTCCTGTCTGGATGTTGTGTTTTTGAGAAATTGATGAAATTTGTGACACGGAGACAGTTGTCCTAAGTATTTTCTATTGTTACTTCACTATTTCTAAGTGTTTTCTATTGTTGCTTCATGTCTCTATTGCGCAGGGCTGCAGGGGAGGCAGCATCTTCATTAGGCTTACTGGAAAAGGACATGAAATACAGAAATGAGCTTGTATTTGCAAAATCTTTTTTCTTATTGCAGACTGGAATGAAGACTGCAAATTTGAAGATACGTGCAATCTGGGAACAATTTTTCTAGATTCACCTGTGTAACACAATCGTGGGTAGTTTGAGGAAAAGCAGTATTTAACATTTAGGGAGCACAGGCAAAACTGCAAAGTGCAATGTCCCTCAGAAATCTCTAGCGTAAGAGCAAGACGTAATGCCTTCAGAGGCACTACGGTAAATAGTGAAAGCTTTAGGATTATCAGTTAGTATTCCCCATTCTGTGTTTATTCATTGAGTGCACTGATGCATATTGTTATGGTATGTGTAAAGCTGTTGTTGATATTTTTTTTTTTTTCCTAAAAAAGGCTACCACTTGCTTCATTATTGTAGAGGACTGTGGTAAATGGTTCAGATCCGCAAAGTAAAGGGTTTGGGATTTTTTTTGTACTACAAGTGGTTGAATTCAGCTTCTTTTCTGAATGTGTGGGACAGAATCCCAATTATTGTGTCATAAAAATATATGACCTGCTGTTCTTGTCAGAATTGTGAATTATCTGTTCCTGGACAGTTTAACTTTTTTTACTTTTTTTAAGCTTGTGTTAACATGTCAAGCCCAGAAATTTTAAGGCAGAAAGTTAATAATTATTGGTCAAGATCCCATTCCTGCCTAAGGCAACAAAACATGAAGATTGCACATTGACAAGGAACATTTAACTTTACGCAATGGCCTTAGTCTCTGTGCGCCTGTTCACTCAGGAGCATTGTGAGGACTGAGATTTAACCACCTGGCGAGTTAGCACTTAACTATCATCCTCTTTAGAAGAACCTGGAGTGAATGGAGTTGCTTCAATTTGGGCCAAGCTTTGCATAGTGTAGGTCTGAAAGTACCTACTTACTTGACGAATGAAATTTTAAGCCTTTTAAGGTGATATTTAGCTTCTTTCACACAAGCCCTTTGTTGGAGTAATTTTGCACTGGAGGCTGCCGTAAGCTAACTTAGTTCCATGAGTTTTGAGTATGCTCAGAGAGCAAAATCCCGTCTCTTTGGCAAGCATAGTAACAATATGCCCAAGGTAGCGTAAGACTTCCAATCAGACCAGTCTGTAATGCGGTATTTGCCTGTATTGTTGTTCCTGTGCTGTCTGCCTTCTCTGTAGTTTCTTGCTGTAGAGCAAGGCTGTTACAGCAATGAATTATTTTTGGATCCCCAGGGCTACAGAGGTATCTCTTTTACGACCTGATTAACAGATGCATCACCTTTTCCTTTAATGGAATACTTGATGACCAGTATCTCCAGAAAATAAAACCCAAGTGCCTTAAGTTGAATTTGCTTAATTAGGGCATCTGAGAGGGGTTGCTTAAAAACTTCCTGTGTTAGCCAGGGCTGGTCCTGCCCCTGTTTGAAGTCCTGGGAATGGGGAAGCAGAGGAGCAAGTTTTGACAACAGAGTAGGTCAGAGTGGCTGAAATATCTGCAGTGTGCAGTAGTCCCTGTAGGATTTGCAGGTGTTTTGTCTTCCTGCTTCACCCCCTGTGAGGAGAGAAGTTCTAAGGTGTTGGGTCATTTACCAGTTGTCTTTATTCTCTGGGTATTCAGAACTATTGTCTCTGATGAAGTTGATTATTAGTGTCTTTGGAGAGATGTGAGAATATAATGGTAAAAAAGGGCATATTCTCTGATCTTGGCTGTCTTGCCTTCCTGCTCCTCAAAATTCCTTTCTCTCTTTTCGTTGTCCTTCTCTCCTATTTATTTTAACTCTCTCCTTTCTGAACAGCGAGTTGTGTTATTCTGCTGTGCAAAGTCCAAATTGCTACCTAGCACAGCAGTTAAATTAGTGTTCTAAAAGAAAAGACGACTGATGGACAAAAGATAACAAAAGATCAATAAAACATAGTAAACAGTGGCGTTTTCCCATAAAGGCCAGGAGGGTAGTGCGCATGAATTGTTGTATTAACTGGAGTTAATATTCATTATCTAGTGTCTCTGTGGTTTATAAACTGTTAACGCTCTCTGACCCCACTGGTGTTGGATGACAGGAACGTTGCAGAGCAATGTCCCTTAGGGCTGGTGAACGTATTGCATGTCCTGGACCACTTATCCTGTCAGTGCAGGATTGTTATACTGAAGCAGTGGGAAGATGGGATGGTCAAGCTTAAAAGAGGATCTCTTAAGAGTATGAAAATGCATATTCAGGAATTGGGGTGCTCTCCTAAAGGAAGAGTTTGAGTCCTAAAAATTGCTATATTGGGTTTTAGTAGTTTATGAAGAGGACTGGGGGCTGTAAGACTCTAGATCTTACTCTGAACTTCATGTGTTGTGTTTAAATTATACTTCAGTTGTAAAATAGGACTGCAAAAATAAAAGCACAAACAAAGCTACTATCTCCTTTGATACTGGGAATTTCAAAGCAGATGACAGAGAACTGAAACATAGATGCAACCTGTCATGACTGCAATGAAGTTCTAATCTGAAATTAAATAGCTGCAAAAATAATTTTGTTTCGCTGGAAGTCAGGATTAAGACGGAGGAAACAAAAATGTCTCATTTAGAAGCCCAGACAGGCTCAAGGAATAAGGCTTCTTTGAGAGGAAGGGAGATAGTCATGCTCACACACTTGTGATTGTGGTAGCTTGATGAGGAAATATTGCTTAACATGTGATACTACAAGCAGACAGTGAAAGTCGTTGTCTAGGTTTGGTGCTTTCTGTCTTTTAGCTTGTAATTGCAGTAGGTTGTGTTACCCTCTCTTCTGAAACTTCTGAATATCGAGAACCTGCCTGCGCGGGGCTCTGCCAGGTTTCCGAGAGCATCCTCTAGCTGAGGACGGGAGCGACAATCTTGCAACCGAGTGGCAGAATTCCCACAGTGTTCCCATACCCTCTTCTCCCTGCCTGCCCGTCCGTCCCCCTCCATTGTGCCTGTCTCCCTGCCCCAAAGCGGCCAGTGCAAGGTGAAGATTTCTGCTCTAGATACCTTCCAAGCTGGGTATTTCCATTCTGCTTGCTTAATACGTATCTGTCATTTCTGTTGCCCAGAGGGGCTTCACTTTCTTTCACAATACTCTTGTGTAATGTTTGGGGTTGAACGCATAAATAAATGTATTTTGGTGGTAAATGAAAGTGATCTGTACGTTCCTTTTCTTGTTTGTAACTGCTGTGAAGTTTGATAAGACTTATCTTTGTAAGACCTTCTCAGTAACAGTTCTTTTTGTCTAATCGCTTTCACACTTCTTCCTTTTCAACTTGACTTGAAGTGTTAAACAAATGAATTGGGAGAAGGGGAAGGAACTAGGGGAGATAATCCTAAATGTCAGTCAACTCAAAAGCATGCTAGTTAATAAAGGCTTTGCCAGGTCTTTAATAAACCTTCTGAGCAAGTGTGTGACAACTTTACAAAAGTATTTTCACAGGAAAAAAAAAAAAATTGCTACTATTCTATTTCTCTGTTATTTTAGTGAGTAACAAGAGATGTGGATGGGGAAGGACCAGCTGTGCATGTGCACTGTCTTCTGTTTTGTAATTCCAGTTAGTATTCCATTTATGACAACACGCCGAGTTTTCCAAGATGCCTTAACACTGTCTAGAGGTTACAGGCAAGCTGAAAATGCATGCCTAACACTTGTAGAAAATTCTGCAAGTGCCTAAAAAGATAAATTTAGAGGTGTGTGGTATTTAAGAGCATAAATATTTGGTTGTATGGATCTCCATTCCTTTTGTCATGCAGCTTTGAGATGTGGATTGGAAATTGTTTTTGAGTATTGAACAGATTTTATGAACCCTTGCTTTTCTGATGAGTTGGGAGAACTTTTCAGTTTCATTTTTATTGGCCAGGTTTTAAAAATTCTAGCCAGATATTTATTATTCTTTCTACCAAGCTAAAACTTCACAATTGAAATGATAAAAATGAGTAAATCTCTGTGCTGCACCATGAGTGTTGTTTTAGTACTTTATGTTCTCAGGATATATTTTTTGAAAATCTGCTTCTTCCATCCAGATGCCCTAAGCAGTGTATTTACCAATGAATACTGCTATGAGTTTACTGTCCTGCAAATTTCTTTCTAGTCACAAAATGTGTATGGTGTGAACAGTGGCTTTTCAGGCTCCTCCTGTAATACACCAAGGCAAATAAATGCTGATTTGTGTGATCCGTTCAGATCTCAGACTATTAAAGGAGGCATTGTCTGTTTTGATCATACTTCTGACTCCTTCGTGGAGTTCAGGAGAACTTTGAGGGGGTGTGAAGGCTGTTCCATGGTTTAACAGAGAGGAGCTTGTCTCACGGTGTGGTGATGAATGCGAGGTGAAAAGATTTCTGTGACATGTCTAGATTTCCACTTGCATTGTTTTTTCAGTTTCCTCAAGAGAGCAACCCATCTTGTCTCTAAAGCCTTCATTATCTTTAGCATGGCAGAGGTGGCTCCTTAGGGATGGGTGCAGTTTCCTCACACTTCAGTCATCGCTGGGTTGTCACCTTATCCTGGAAGACAACTGTAGCTGCCACCCATGCTTGGCGTCTCTGACTTGACCTCTCTCAGCAGTTAAAAGCCTTTCTTAAACAGCCACACCCCTGATGTGTGGGGATGTGTGAGGAAGTGAGTATGTAAGTACTCACTAGCTTATTAACAGTGTATGTAATTCGGAGCGTGTGTAGCTGCTTGACTCGGATAAACAAATGCATGGTGGATTTATTATTAAGCGTGTATATAAGAACACTGCCATATGCCTGAAATTAGAATTGCCTGCATAATAATGTAATTGAACAAGGCAGGATATGGCTCAAAGACACTTATTTCCCTTTGCCCTTTTGAATCCATCTGGTGGCTTTTGCTGTTCTTTTATCTCACAGCAAATCAAGACCTTAAAATTGATGACCTAAAATTCATTTCCTTGAAGCTACTTTAATGACACTCTTCTTTCTGTGCATGTGCGTGCACAAAATGTAGCCCACATACAGTGGAGTGCCTTCATTCTTACCTATTTTATCAATTAATTGAGACTGTAGACACTATTTCTGTCTGCAATAGTAGAAACTTTTACAGTGCTGAAGGCATTTGCCAGACAAACGTAACACTGATAATACCTGGGTTTTTTGAATAACAAATATCACAGCATGAGAAAGGGGAGGTTTTAGCCCTTTTTCTACAGGGAACTAACTGCAAAGAAGAATGACAGTAGAGAGTTTGCATGAATACTACTTGAATTTAAAATAGAACCGGGGTTCTTCTTAAAAATGCATTAATTTTTTTTAAGGTCGTTTCTTCATATTGCACTAGGAATTCAGCAGGCAGCTGGGGAATTGGGGTATGTATTGCCACAAGACACCCACCTTCTGACCTTTTCATTTTCAGCCTGTAGGATTGGCAGATGAAGTTCCTGGAGACAATACATTGATTAACGTTTGCAAAAGTGAGATCTGCATGTGTGTTTTACAGCTCATTATGTAGCCGATCAGTATTTAGTATGTGGATCTCTGAAATAAAAAGGCCTGGAAGAATTATTTCATTTAGACGTTGTCCCATCTTACTAGTCTACCTGAGGTCTGCTTTCCAGTAAGATGAGGACCTATGTCTGTGTCTGCATGCTATATGAGTGAATTACATAGTAAACAAAATAATTGCTTTCTGAGGTGAGAGAAAGAGTAATGGCTGTCCATGTTGCTTCCTGCATTATTGACTTTTGGAAACTACTTTTCACCGAAGGCAGTGAGAACACTTTTCAAGGAGTACTGAAAAGTCCAGAAAACTGTTAACTAACTTAAATCTTTTAGAGACTTTATTTTTATTTTTTATTTTACATTTGTGGCCTGATTCACACGGTGAAAGACCGTGTTCAGGTAGATGCATGCTGCTGAAAAAAAAGAAGAGTAGAGCACTTCTTGTTCTTCCCAGTCTTATTTGTTGGTTTGTTTTTTGGGTTTTTTTGAGAGTATTCACATGACAAACTGTCTTTCTGGGGTTGTTAATGGTACTCCCATTTTGAGAGAGAAAAACAGAGTAGGAAGGATCCTTTCATATTCTTGTTGCTTAGGGGTGTGAACAAAAGGGCTTTAAGGTGCATAAGGACCTCACTTTGTCATTACAGTATGCTGATTTTCCTTATGAGAAATGTGGTGTCTTTATATCTACTTCTATGTAAAATGATCCTGTTAATTCAGATTGCTAGCGAAGTTGGTTTTCTTGCATGTATCTACCTGCCATAGTTTCTTAGTAATTAGGATTAAAAAAATATGTTGTGGGAGGTGCTCATCATTTTCTGACTCAGTTGATTTCAGTAAGAGTCAAGCCTGTAAAGCAGCTGTTAAGGTCAGGCAATCTGTAATTGATCTATCGTATGTTGCAGTGAAAATGTATTGCAGCTTTTAGAAATAGGAGTTACCTCAATTGCTCTTGGGGAAAAAAATAAACAACAAACCACCAGAAAGCTTTAGTATATTAAACTCATCCATTAACTACTGCTCTCTTCTGTGTCTAATGCAAGAAATGAAAGGGAATGCAAATCAAGCTAGTGGCTTTGATTTTAGTAGCCTGTTTTTGGCAGGGATCTCGTTCATGTTCTGGATAACAGTCCAGTGAAGCTCCTTGACAACATCTGTCAGTCAATAAGTTTACACCTTGAAACATTTAGAGTTATAAATGAGAAAACACACATTTAAATGAGAACACACATGTGGATGCTTTTGCCACATACTTCTTTTGCCTTAATACTTTTGTGGATTTTGTGAAATATTTGAATGTACTGTAATAGAATGAGTAGGAATTCTGTGGTTGCTTCAGCCCTGTGTACTTGAGTGGGTTTTTTTGCGTGTCTCATATGCCAGTATTTTTAATCATAAAATCCTTAAACTATTCTTTAACGCAAATTTAATCTTTGAGAGACTATACTGAAATGTATATGACAGTTGCAAGGCTCTACAAGCTTCTTGACAAGCTGAAAAAACCTCCCAAGACTGCTTATGTCTTGGTAGTTAGTTGGGAAGCTGGGGAAGTCTGGGTTGTCTGTCCTAATGTTTTCAGTTGAGCCTCACTTAATATCTTTGCTCATTGAGGTTTGGCAGTGTTTTTGTGCTTTGTGTTTGATTTTGTGGGGTGTGTGTGGTTTTTTTAAATAAGCAAAAACTTTGGTTTTGGCGTGGGAAGAATTCAGATTGTTAGAGGCTATCTATCTTCCATTTCAGTCTTGGGAAAATTTTGGTATCTTGGGTGTTCTCCTGTCCTTATCGTTCTGCACTGCATCCTCCAGTTGGAAAGCTACAATGCTGCTGAACTTTTGCATTTTAGTTTCTAGGTATTTGAGTTGAACATAAATCTGAATGAAATGAGATGAACGTTGCCTCAAGCAGAGAGAGATGTCTGGTACTCGCCAATTCTGAGTTTGACATTTTGTTTTCCTGCTATTCTTAGGACAAGGTTTCTTCATAGTTGACTTTACATTTTGTTAACCTTCTGTGGATCCTTCTATGATCCACAGATGATGTCTGCACACTTGTTGCTAGAATAAGATGGGTTGTATGGTTCTTCAGCTGCTTTAACTTGGCTCTTAGTGTTTCCTATTGCTGTTTTAAGAAGCTAGTGATTCTGTGTGATCTTACTTGTTCGAAGTGCCGCGTGAACGCTACTCTTCAGTGAGGTAAGTTAATGCAAAATTTTTCTCACCCTCTTAGTAATATTGAGACTCAAAATAACATGATTACCTGCTCAGGGCTTTCGTAGAAGTCTGGAAATCTAGTCTATAAGCTATTTCCTTGCAAAATCAGATCACGAAGAGTTTTTTTGTTCATGTGGTGCTGGTTTGTGTTCCTTGTCTTTGCAGTTTCCGAGTTTCATGAAATGCTGGTAATACCTTTCTCTATTAATTTTTCATGGAATCTAATGACAGGCAAGGCTACTCAATGAATGGCATAGAGCTATTGGCAAGACTTGCCTCTCTAAGTGCTAGGAACAATTATTTTAAGAAATCTTGAGGAACAGTCTGGCTTTTGGGTTGAATTACTTTTGTCCCACCGCTTCTCAAACTCGATTGCAACTCTGAAAAGACTTGCATGTTATGAAGTCCTATTTATTGACCTTTTCCTAAGCTTTTCTATCCTTTGGACCCTCTGGGGATTATGCTTGCAAGAACTTCCGAGAAATCCTGTTCTGTTCTATCTGGAATGCATTTTCTGCATTTATCAAAGACACTTCTTGCTTTCCTTAGGAAGATGAGATGGAAGGAAGTAAGCAAATGTAATCAACATGCCCTCTAACAGTGGTTCCCTGTGGTAATAGCTGTAGCTTGCTATGTATCTTCAGGTTAATAAATTTTCATGTGTTAAGTACAACTACTGTTCTAGTTAGGTATGAATACTTTTTAATTAGCGTTAAATGCGGATGTAGCCGTCCTCCTTCCCATAGACAATTTAAGCTTTCTGAAAGTAGCTTTGCTTTGATTAGTTGTTCTTGTTTTGTTGCCAACTGCCTGGGGATCCGAAAGTTGAAAAAGTGCAACAAGGGCTGGAGGATGAGAAAGGTCAGAAACCAGATAATCCTCAGATAATGACTGCATTGTGCCTGGGGCATGCCAAGGTCCTAAGCATGTGAAGCCATTACGTTTCTACAGGGAGTTCCGTATTTCTTGCACTTCTGACAGGGTCTAGGGCGGTTGCAAAGACAACAGCAATGACCTGGCTGTATTGGAAGAGCTGGAGATAATGTGCTGCTTCTGGCTGAAGCTACCTTGGTAAAATAATCCAACAGATGCCAGTGTGAGTGAGTAACTTTCTGTACACAACGACACAGACATTTCTTTTAGCCAAGACATATTGACCCATCCGTTCCCAACACACGTGCAAAGACACATTCACAGATGTGTGGCAATGCAGGATGGCAAAATGTCCTGCTGATACTTGTGTACATGAAGTTGTGAGGACTTTGTTGGTAGAGAAGAGGACTCACTGCGTGTGTGCAGTGTTGCAGAGATACTCTGCTTGTTTGGGTTGGGCTGTGAGAGTGGAAAGATTATCCCTTCTGCCTTTTTTCTGCTCTGACATTGTGACTTTCTGGAATATGTTTAGACAGTAAAATAATAAATGTGGCATCACTGTTCCATCGTGGTTCTGTAGCTTGCTTTTTTTAATTATTGTTATTTTTTTATTTAAAAGAGTTATTACCTTGCTGCTTAGGGGTAGTGTGCTTGGTCCAAGCCTAAATACTTCTAAGTATTTAATGCTTTAGTCCTATTTAGTTAAACCAGAGAATACTCCCTTCTCTAATTTTGAAAACATCTTTGAGAAATAAAGAAACCACGATTACATACTGTGTTTTGTCATGTCAGGTAAAGGAGACTTAAAGCACTAGTTCTGCCTTGCATGCTAATCCTCTGCAAAACATGAAATTAGAATGAAGGTTGTACATATGAAATGTAAGATTTGACAAATCGTTAAAAATCCACTGAAAAAATGTATCTCTTTAGATGGCTCTGGGGTATGGTTTGTAAATCTGTAGATTCCATTCCTTTTTTAATGATCTTTCATAACTGCATTTTACTTGGGGACCTAGAGTTTCAGTTATTAATTGGTGCTGCTCATCTATGTTTAGCTTCATGTAACCAAGCATATTTATTTTTAGTATCTTTTCTGCTGTTTTCATGTGAAGGTGTATGATGGTTGTTTTAACTTTGCAGTTGCTGTGAATATTGACTGAATTTTTTTGTTAGTGAAATTGATGTAAATGTGAAAAAAAGTCCTCGAACACTCACTTGTTACCTGTAGGCAGTTTTACCTGTTGATGTGCATTTGAATTGTTGGGAAAAATGAGCCTGTAATACAATTCTGGTAAGCCCTTTTCAATTTAGGATTCAAGGCAGCTTATTTTACTTCATTTTGGAAACATGCTTTTCTATAAGTCGCTCAGTCAAAATTTCCCCTAAAGATTTTATAGTGACCTTTAATTTAATCAGTGATGCGGACAGCATTTTCAACTGTGGACTAATCCACAGAGGTTTTAGATAATCTTTCAGCAGATTAATGAGGAGTTGATTTTTTTTTTTCTTTCCACCGAGGTAAGAGTGAGTTACGATGCTGCATAGTTTTATATTCTGCCTTACCATTTACCCTCTTGATAGGATGTAATTTTATGTATAAGCTTTTGATGTTTTGTATTTGTAATAATAAAACATTTTCTGTCGAGTTGCAGAATTTCTGCAGCACCAGCAAATTCTGATTTAGTCTCTCCTCCCTTTTAGAAGAGAACAGACCCAGCAGTTATATATTTATTGCTCAGGATGGCTAATGAACCAGTGGTTTTTTTACTCCCCTTCAGCTTGGCAGGGTGACTCTGAAGAGGGTGCTTCAGCCAGGTAGGATAGCAGTTTTAGAAAAGCGGAAAAAGCTGGCTTTAGACTGTGACAAAAGTTTACCTCTCCCTTTCAGTCTGTGAGTACACTCTGGTTTTAATGCGTTTATCTCTAAATCCCTTACTGCAGGAGTTTCAGATCTAGGTCTGTAAACCTTTGTTTCTCTGGGGCGTTTCTCTTCTCACTCATGACCAAATCAATTTTTTAGCCGATTCTGGTGCCAGCAACTAGTTACCTGGAAAAATGAGTATTTGAATGTACTTCTTAAAGACAGAAATATATGATACAGGAAATGACTGAATCTCCAAAATCTGTGATAGAGGGAGGAGGGGAGGGGTCGTTGTGGTGGTGTTATTATTTTGGTTTGTTCTGTTGTGGGAATTGGGGAACTTGTAAAAGGTCCCTTTGAACTGTTCAATGCTAAATATTTTGGAAGGAAAAGATACTACTTGTTGCTTGCAATTATGAATGATAAAGAAACAAGAGTAAAGTACTTCATAGGAGAACACATGAATGGAGAAGTTACAACGCGCTAGAATTTTAATTTTTTCTCACTGTGCCAACTGGGAGTAAACCTTTAATCAAATTACAGTGGTGCAGTTTGAATCTACTGCAAAGAGCAGAGGAATATGTTATTGAAAGTGTGTGAATAATCTGGAAAAAAAAAATCATAGGTTATGAGTTGACTAAATGGTAAAAGCAACTCTTGTTATTACAGGAGTTATTTTCGTAGTGCTTCACTAACATGTATAATAGTCAGAGTATTGAGGAGCTTCACCAGTAGTATTGCGATTGGATGGAAAGCAAACATCAGTAGAGGCTGTGTTGAAATCGAGCTCGTGAAGAGCTGCACATTAAGAACCTGTTTCTGGGCTCAACTTGCAGCTAATATTACCAGTACTTACTCCATACCTCTTCCAGCTTCTCCTTTGAATTTCAGAGAGGCAGTTCTGTTGCAAAATAAGATTTGACCTGTAGCGATTGACAAGTGCTACAGTGACAAGATGGGAAGGCAGGAACCTCTGTCTGGGTGTGTCATCAGGTTGGTTGAACTGCAGAAGCCCTTCTTGCCTTGGTGTTGACAGGCTTCAGCTCCCAGCTCTGCCAGCTTGGAAGCGCTGCGCAAATTCCACGTTTTGCTGGCTAGTTTTCTGTCTCGCACTTTAGCGGATTTGCTGCTGCCCTGTTCTTAATCTAGTGCTCTGTTGGAATCGAGTCCTCCTGGGACCGTGCTGTCCTTCTGAAGTCCAGCAGAGCACAGGCATCATTCTGTGAACGTGGCCTTCGGGATGCAGGCCAGAGGGATGAGGAACCTGTCCTGCAACTGCAATTCGTCCTCTTTGCAGAAAGCTCCTAGTTTTTCTGTGTTTCTGTATGTCCTTGTTTTTAAAAGAATAAATGTCACAATACGTAGCAAAATAAAGTGACTCTTCTCTACCCACAGTTTACTCTTCTTCTATGAGTTATTGCAGGTTTTGTTTTAAGCTTTGATGTAACTTCTTTTATTTCTTCTGTTAGGGGAAATGTTAAATTTTCTATAAATATCGCTTCAGTCTTAGGAAAAGCATTAAATAGGAAGAAATTATTTTTTCTGAGTTTCTGGACAAGCTTTAACTGCTTACCTTGTAGTATTTGTCAAAATTAAACTGTAGTGCAGCTTTATGAAGTTTTTGGTGTAAGTGATGTGTCACGGATGGAGAACAGGAAAGAATAATGATTAATCTTTTATCGGTGAAGGCAGAGAAACTAATGGGGTAGCTGACCTTTCTTAGGTCTGTGGGGGAAATGTTAATATAGAATAGACTCGCTTAGCTAACATTAAACAATTTTCATTTGATTATTTTTGAAGCATTGTAAATATAAGCTTGTATTAAGGCACTTATTAGCAGTGCCTGTCTTCAAAAATAATTCCAGTAATTTTGAAGATTCCTTATTTGCCACTGCAATTTTACTTGACCTTTCTGTCCTAGACTTCAGTAAACACCCCCTCTTATTTGTTTCTTTGGGTTTATAGTTTTCATTAAAAGTATCATCTCATTGACAATACTTTAAAATCTTGCTTAGGATCTTTCATTTAAGTATCCCTAAGTGTACCTAAATGTTGGTTATTTAATTTGGATTTTTCTTACCTTAAAGGCATTTGCACAAATAAATATATATATATATATATATAAAAAAATATTTTTTTTTTTTTTAATGAGGCTCAGAGGACTCCTGGTGGAGGTATTTTAGCTGTTAACCAGCTTAGTTGTGATAACCTGGTTGACCTCTGTTAGAGGTGTGTGCTGTGGAAGGTGTGTGTGTATGTGTGTATTACAGTACATAGTGGGTGGCACGATCTATTTTGGCTGTGATCCTAGTGTTGACTTCAGTTGAACGCTTTGGGCTACATTCTTTTTATACCGGTATCAAGTACAATTAAATTCTTCATTTCTGCTTAGATTTAAAACACGTTTTATTGGATTTTTGTTCCCCCTCCCATCTCAAATCCAGTTGTGTGAGCTTGAAAGGTGAAGCAAAACTTTCTTCTTACCCTGTTGGAAAGTGAGCTTTAAAGTATTACCTTTAGGCTGGGTAACTAGATCCCTGACACAAAGATTTCACGGGGCGATTGTGTGATGGTAATTACCAGTCCTTTCTATGTAGTTCATTTAAAAGTAATGACTACTGGATGTAAAAGGAATAACAGGTGTTAACCATGGAATACATTAACTTGTGAAGGTGCCAGGGGAACTTAATTTGTCGTAATCAGAAATTTGAACGGGGATAGGAAAGTGTGTTGAAATTTTGTTTTTTGTACCCGTTTTGTATGGTATAAATCTGCTGAATGAGATGAAATTTACGTTGCAGATAATGTCCCAGTAGCTGTGATCTATACTTCAATGAGATCATTCTGGGCTAAATACATGGGAAATGGCTTTCTAGACTACTTCTGTGGGAAAATGGTAACAGTTTATTGGAGATGTAAACTTCTGATGTTTAAAACATTGCTTAAATACAGACAGTAACTGATAAGGATTGCTAATACTGTGCTTTGTTTTGAAGGGCCTGAAATGAAGACTTCTTGCTCTTAACAGAAGGAATTCTGTCTAATGCTGATAGCTCTGTTATTTATTTTATATAAGTATAAAGAATAGCAACAGTCCTCCCATAACCCTTGGTGTTAGAAGGAAGATACTGGCTAAGTCTCTGATAAGTAAACCGAAAACTATAAATTCAGAGAGCAAGTATGAATTTCTCGTTGGCTTGCACAGGTATTCCCAAACTGGGAAAGATTTAGCATGCTTATAGCCTGGTTTGGGAACGGTGGCTAGATGCATTAAGGTGGTTCTGTCTAGGGTAATGTAAGATCTTCTGTAGTTCTGTTACACCACATAGATGTTGGAAAGATACTTTTAAACAAATACACTACTTCTTCCTAACAAATGGAGAATAGATTTAGGGTATGAATCATGTGTCTGTCTTCAGTCTGACACTTGGAAATGACTGTCGAGTTACCCAAAATAGTAATGAGCCCCATTAGTCCTAAAGAAGGACTGTTTTCCCCAGCCTAGGGGATGGCAGTTTGCCAAAGCAGGAGGTGCCTGTTGAAAGAGTGGTGGCACAGAAGGATTATTGGGAAAGCAGAGATGTGACCAGTTAGAAACATCTTTCCCTTTGAACAGTGACGGCAATCTGCATGAAGTCAAATTGTGGCTTTATCAATAATCAAATTAGTGGCTTCTTGAATAGCATTTAGGGTTTGTTCTTCTGACAGATACAGGGGAGAGTATTACAATGGTTTTTAATAACTTGTAAGACTTTACTTAGCAGGAAAGGAATTTCTGTTCTCTGGGAAACACTTTTTCTGCTCTGTGTTTATTAGCAATGAGCAGGGAAAATACCCTGACAAGTTGTGAACCTTGCTGCAGATTTTTATGAAAGTGTGGTACTAAATACGGCATACCCTTTCCCCCTTGTGTAGATGTTGCATTAAGTAATAGCAATGTGATTGGAGTAGTTGGCTGTTGCAATATGTGTGAATTTAGTTACCCAATCTGTCCTTCTTCTCCAACTGAACGATTATGAAAATCACAAATTGCTCTACTGGATATCCCTTAATTAGTAAATGTGGCTAAATTGGACTGGGTATGGGTGGATAAAATAACTGTGATGTATACAACTTTGACCTGTTCTTTTAAGTTAGTTCCTAGTTTGCTGCTTTATGTATTGGTTGAATCACCTTCAAAACCATTAATGTGAAAATAATTGCTTTACTTTATCTATAAAGTTGATAGTATAATTGTCTAAAACAGGCACTTGAGTGCACCGAGTATTTTCTCAGTGCTGAGAAGTAGGTGGTTTCCGAGGCTAAGCTGAAGAAGGGTGGTGGTGGGGTGTTTGCCCGCTGCAGGGACGAGGAGGGTTTGCCGGTTCTGGAGAGGGCTGTTTATGCTGTTGGGCAGGAGGACAGATTGCTTGGGTGTGTGGCTATTTCTAGAAACGCTCCCAATTAGTCATTCCTGTTGTAGGTAGGAGCGTATGTCACTGTAGTGGCACTTACAAAAGGTGTCATGGCTGAACTTGACCCAGCATTGCCCAACACCTGGTCTCTCCCTGGGTGTCCCTGGTGGCCAGCTGGTGCATCACGGCGTGGGGCAGACATCTTGTCACCTGTGTAAAACGTGTCCCCAGCTCCTGCACTGTGCTGCCTCGCAGCTCCGTAGCAAAGGGCTGGGCAAGACATATTTTCTTTTCCCAGGCAGCGTGCCTGCACTGTTCGCCTGGCTTGCTCTTTCCTATTGTTGTAGCGCTTTAAAAGCAATGTCTGTAGGTGAGGATTATGAGCTGCTGTTATATGGGTGATGGGGTGCAGTGCCTCAACAGAAGAAGGGGAAGTGGCAGTGGTTTGTTGGCAGCTCTCTCATTCCATCCTGCAAAAGCATCCAAAGTTCCATCCTTTTGGGGGAAAGGAATTATTTCCCAAGCAGCCTCCTTCCCTTCTGGGTTTGTTTGAAGCATTTGAAGCCTGAGGATCTAAAACTATCAGCCACATAAGTAGAGCTTCAGAATCAGCAATGCAAAAACCCCAAAGACCTAAAGAGGCATCCAGGGAAGATGGGGACAGTGTGGCTTTCAAAAGAAGGATCGATAAAAACATAAGTTTCTGCAAGTATTGATGTAATCTTTGAACAGTTGGTTCGGAATTGTGCTCCTTCAAATGGGGAGGCTGGGAATGCTGGGTCTTCAAACAGATGGGAGAGGAGATGAGGAGCAGGAAAAAGGGGAAGCAACAAGTGAGGAAAACGTAGCTGGAAATCAGTAAGAAGTGAATCTGTTAGACTGATTCAAGGGGCAAAAATGTATGGTTCAAGAACCTGATGAAATGTCTTTGTTATCAAAACCGAACACCTAGTGGGTGAGCTGTCAGTAGTGGTAGCAGTGGAAGAAGTCAGGGGTGTTATTGTTGTATTTGCTATGGAAAATCTTCTCAACATCTACTTCAGGGAAAAAAAAAAGAAACCAAATGCTTTGCAATAAAAGAGAAATCGTGCTCAGGAATGCATTGGAAACACGGGCCTGCCCAGAGCAGGGGAAAGTCTCCCCCATCCAGTGTTTGTGCGGGAGAAGTTACTCGCAGTAGGATATCTGGTATCTTAAGAGGGGTTAGAGTTGTTAAAAGCTTGGAATAATGTACAGAAAACGCTAATATTGTAATCCCAATTGATACTCAGAATGCCTGTGATGAAATATCTGCTGTTGACCTAAGCACATGTGCTCTCTTAAGTAAATAACATTACAGCATTTCTCCTGTATTATACACTGTTTTTTTAATGTAACAATTGTTTGAAAATTTGATACGAGGTACAGCTTTCAACAGCTGTGCTTGGGAAAAGCATGAACTGCCTTTTAGCAAAACCGGCCTATGAACAGGGTTGATTTAGAAAGTTCCAGCAAGATCAAAGAAGGCTAAAAGTGATTTTCTGCCCAAATAGAAATGGTTGTTCCTGGAAACCGGTCCCCTCAACTGAGATATCGCTCGGGCCAGATACTGAGGGCAATGGGTACTACAGAGTTATCTTGTAAGTCACGGGCTGAGGATGCTGAAGTGCAAGCGGTTGGATTATGTTAATGTTCTGCTGCTGCCCCGTTGATAGCGCAGATTTAAGAATGTGCTTTTATAAGACATAATTCATGGTATAGTAAGATGTTTAAGGGTAGGTAAATATTGGCTAATCAAGAATTTCCTTCCTTTCTGTGTTAACTAGTTAATCATCATGTAAAAAAAGTCTTGCTTGTTCACTGAGCAGTAAAATCTTTTATCAGTACGTTTGGTGTGTGCCAGTAAACTTCATCTTTTTCAGGTAATTAGCACTGCATTAGCACAACATGGCAACTGGTGTTTAAATGCAAGGTAATTAACTGCACAGTGTAAACATAATGTGCTAAAGAGCTAACCAAACCCATGAATTTCTAGCTGATCAAAGATAACACACTAGAAATATTATTTGGGGGTGAGGGGAGTAGTTAATATTTTTCTCCTGTAGATTATTGATACGTGGTCAGTGCCAAATGGGCAGAAGAGAAAGCATCAGGTGTTTCAGGCTGATGCCAACAGCATTGTGTGCAAGTGCAGCTCTCGTGTATGTTTTTTTTGGTTGCTGGGTTTTTTTGTTTGGTTGGTTTTGGTTTTTTCCTTCCTTAGTGTATAGTATTGTAATAGCTTAATGTCCTTGAAGATGTGTAGGGGGTTTTTGTACTTTCAAATTTTGGTTTCCTAGTCTTGCAATTTCAGAACTGGCACAAAATATTAGAGATGTGTGATAGCTGATGGTCCAGCACTAGGGGAATAGAAATATGGTTGGATACGTACCTTGTACAGTAGTAGTTTTTCCCCTCTCCGAAATACATTTGGGTGCATTTGTCTAAAAAAAATTGGGAAATTTGCAGTTTGAACTACGTGAAATGGAACTGTGTCCATGGGAAGCATGGATTCTGTATGCTGGTGGTTCCCAAGTGTGCTAATCCAACAGGGAAATGAAAGACCAAGTTTCATACCAAGTGTAACACCAAGTTGCATATACGTATGACTGATAAATGCGTATCTAAACCTTGGAATATCCGAGAGTTCTTACTATTGGGGTAAATAACTAGTTGACCCGCAGACGTGGCAGGAAAGGTAAAATCCACTGAGTCCTAAGTGGGCAGGTACACCTCCATCAATGAAAGTGGGTTCTCCGTTTAATACTGCTACTTTGATGTCAGATGGATTTTGGGGAGGACAGAAAAAAACAGTTCCGTGATAAAAGCTGAAGCCAGAACCTGATCTTGAGGCAAAATTGGGTCTCTTAAGCAGTTTGTCAGAAAAATGGTTAGGTGTCAAGTGAAATCGTGACTAGGGTCTGAAAGCTTCCTTTGGTTCTTTGAACCCAAACTGGCTTCCTGACACATGCAGCAGAACTGGGACTGAAAACTGAAATTAAAATTTCTGGAGGCTTTGCATGAAGCATCATAGAGGCCAGGTCCTTCTGTACAACCTGATTGGGAAGCATGCAAATGCTAGAAAAAGCAAGGAATAAACTAGTCAACATTTTAGGAGCCATAAAAGGAATGACTATAGCGAGTAGGAAGTTGTGGACAGATACTCACTTCTGTTCCAACATTACTGGATAAGCTAGATAGCAAAGATCTACTCTTTTAAAATGTTTAACCCAGCTCATTTTACTGACAGGTTAAAAAATGTTTACATGAACAGCCTCATTAGCGAGTATAAAGGGCTACAGCCGGTAGCAGGAAGATGATGACGAACAGGTGGCACTGGCTTGGTAGATAATACAATCTGATATCACAACTGTGAAGTGCACATCTCTTCACCACCACATAAGAATTTTTCTGAACGGCTCTTTAAACATCAGTAGAGGCCTCTCATTAATTCAGCTTGACAGTTTGATTACAGCATTTTAACGGCTTCTGAAAAATGAGTTACTGAAGTGGCAAACTTGCTGCCTTGACAATGAAGATAAAAGTGCTGCCTCACAGCCGGGAAGGCAGAGCTAATCTTGTAATTCCTGATCCATCTTTGTGTCTTTGTTTAAATGTGTGATATTTCCTCTCCATGTAAAGATATGCTAAGTTCACTTTCATGGGTCAATAAAATGTTTGAAGTAACATATAGATATAATTGGTGTAAAAGGCAGATATGTTAGCATATATGTCGCATAAGCAGCCTGTGTGCACTGGTCTGATCAGAGATTGATATGTTCAAAAAATAGTATTGCTGTATCAATGAGAAGAACAGTTGCCTCTACTGAAGCGTGTTCTTACAGCAAAACTGCTAGCAGTAATAAGTTATTTGGGCATATACGTTATCCGAGGTAGATCTCGAACATGCTGTATCCGCGGAAGTCTGACTCCTGTCTTTTTGACAGCAGTTAGTTTGATACTGTCCGTTATTGAAATGTTTGAAACTACTTCATCTTGCTGTACTGGGATTCTGCTAAAATACATTTGTAAAGGTTATCTAGTCCTGGAATTCAGGAGGATAACCTTTAAAATTAATTTCTGTCAATTATGTTTTGTTTTGCCTGCAATTAGTGGAGTGTTGTCTGTCCTGATCATTTGTCCATAGCTTGCAAAACCTGGAAAGACATAGAATCAGAGAATCATTTAGCTTGGAAAAGACCCTTAAGATCATCAAGTCCAACCATAAACCACGGTAACACACATGATAAAATACAATTTAAATCTCTACTCCCTATAGACCAGTTCAAACAAGTATACAAGAGAAGGTACTATCCCACACATGAAGACGTTTACGTATTTCTAACCTTGCTTTGAGTTTCAAATTTGCTTTATTTAGAAGAAATAGAAAGCATTAATTATTGTATGTAGAATAGAACTGAGAGTTAGGAGTGAGGAATTTCAGCCTGCTGGGGTGGGATGGGGCTTCTGGAACTCAGAAGTGCATCTAATGGGGAAAATAGGAGGATTGTGCATCAGAGATGAACTATTGTTTCAGAACACTTGGAAGTAATTTTAGCATCACGGTGCTTCTTAATATTGCCATTTCGTGCTATGTAGAAATATGTTAACTGCAAACAGTAACCTAGATCTGTAATTTTGAGCATAAGTATCTTCTGCTTGTTGTTTTTTCTTGTGTGGGTGGCTTTTTTTTTCTACCTAAAATTGTGTCAGATTCTTCCTTCACAATCATCTAAGAGGATCTGGTAATGCTCTCTATGCCTGTCCATGATTGCCAATTGTCCCAAGCATGTTTTTTCTCCTTGTCTGTCTTTGATCTTGCATTTAATGATACTAAGAATGAGGTGGTTAATGGCAGATGTGAAGGGGGTATTAACTAAAATATAGATGTGTTTTATGCAATGAAATAAATCTACAGTCAATTTCTTTAGTAACAGTCTATAATTTGGGTAGACAGCTTTAAATCCAGTGAGATGAAGAGTGCCCAGAGTGTTTTAATTTCCAACCTGTTGCATATTACTGGTCTCATGTTTGGTTTAACACTTGAAAATAAGGGTGTTTGAAGGGGGAAAGAATACATTTAACATAGTATTACATTTTCTTTGCAGACTCTGACACATCTCTGGGACCTGCAATGACAAGTCAGAACAGTAGCCATGCAGAGAAAACTGGTGAAATGTCCTCAAAGTCAGCACCAAAAGTGCAGGTCCAACGATCTGTCTCCCGAGAAACCATCACTATTCATTTCTCTGCATTTGGGAAGGAGGAAGAAGAGGAGGAAGAGGAGTTTAAGGAATTTCTTGATGAGGAACTAGATGACCAAAGCATTGTAACAGCACTTGAAGCCAAGGAAGACCTCTGCTTTGAGCATACTGGCCATGATTTTTCTGGTCCAGCTACCTCGCTTAACATGGCCAACTCTGCATCACTACTGTCCTCATCGCCTGCAGTTCTGCCAACTGCAGAGACTGTAAAGCTGTTGGATTCTCCTTCCACATCCCAAGTATTCAGTGCAGTGCCACTAGTCCTGTCTCCATCATCACACTCGTGTCATACAGTTAGCTTATCGGGTGCACCACCATCTGTGGAACAGAAATCCAGCCTGTCGTCTTCCCCATCCTCATCCCCTTCCAGGTCAGTTGTCTGCTCTAGTGGATCATCCACAGTTTCTAGTTCAAAGCCTTTTAAGGGTTTAGTCAAGTCCCTTTCAACAGATGTGGAACCAAAAGAACCCACCCCACCGATGCGACATAGACAGTTAATGAAAACCTTAGTGAAATCTCTGTCTACAGACACTTCTAAACAAGAATCTGAAGCTGTGTCTTACAGGCCACCCGACTCGAAACTGAACTTGCATCTGTTCAAACAGTTCACTCAACCTCGAGCTACAGGTGGTGATTCTAAAACCGCCCCCTCATCTCCATTAACGTCTCCCTCTGACACTCGTTCCTTTTTTAAAGTACCTGAAATGGAGGCTAAAATTGAAGATACTAAAAGACGCCTTTCTGAAGTAATCTATGAGCCTTTTCAGCTGCTCAGTAAAATAATGGGTGATGAAAGTAGTAGCCACAGGCCCAAAGCCTTATCTTCAAGTGCTTCAGAACTCTCAAACCTTTCCAGTTTGAATGGCCATTTGGAAAGCAATAACAACTACAGCATTAAGGAAGAAGAATGCGATTCTGAAGGGGATTTTTATGGAAGTGATTCTAACCTGAATAAGAATGATCAGCCAAAGGTGGCTGAGGAACATGCAAAAGAGACAGAGACCAAAAGCGCTCAATCTGCAAGCACAAAGGATGTGAGTTCGAAAACTTCACTTGTACTTGAAAAATGTTCGTTGTCTGCACTAGCAAGCAGAGAGGATGAGGAGTTTTGTGAACTATATTCTGAAGACTTTTCCTTGCTAGAGGATGAAAGCAAAACTGATAAACCTACTGAAACTTTGCTTGATCCCGAGGTGACTGAGGAAAATGGTACTATGCTCAGTAGTGAAGATGAAAATAATCTGTATGTGCAACAGCCTGAAATCCCAGTGAAAACTTTATACTTCTTAACACTGTTAGTCTATGCTTACTTTATTATCCCTCTCCCTGGCTACTTAAGTGGACTCTTATTTGGAATGGCCCTTGGATTTATGATAGCTGTCTGTGTGATTTGGTTTCTTACTCCACGTACTTGTGAATATCACAAATGGCATAAAAGTATGAAAAAGCAATGGAATATGGGAGCTCTAGACATCAAAGAACCTGAGATACTGAAGGTGAGGTCATGGCATTTTGTATGTGTGTGTCTGCGTGCAGTATTTTGGGTAGAAGTAGTAAATAGATTTATTCAGAAGGTGTAAATGAGTTGAGTTATCCCCATTTGTAAATAGAGTATTGTTTTAGGATCAGGCGGCTTTGACAGGGGCACCAATGGTTTAGTATCCAAGAATATGTACAACTTCAGTGTCCTTAAGGATTAATAGAAAAACAGAATTGCTTCAAAAGTAAAAGGGCAAGTGGTTTTGCTGATGCATGTGAAATGATCCAACTGAACTACTGAGAGCAAGTAGTGTCAGAGTTTAGCATGTAAAACAGCAATTGTGCTTGAAGCTGCACTTCGTGAGATGTGTTTTGTTTCTGGGGTATTTTGCTGTTGATTGCCTGTCTCGTCTGTTCAGTCTAAGCAGATTCAAAAGTGTTGTGTTCAAGTAAAGCATAGATAGTTGGAGAGCATATGGATTCTCCTCAAACATGAGCTAATTGGAATGGGAAGAGGAGTGCGTGATGAAAGGGACACACTCATGGGTTATGATGTCTGGGTCTGTGTGCTGATAGCTTGAATAGTGTACTGTACACCATGAATTACAGTTCAGTAAAATGTGTGTCTGACAGCTATGTATTAAATCAAGCTCTTAGAAAATTTATCCTCCCTCTTCCTTGCCCTTCCCCATCTCCATCCTGGTTCACAACTGTAAATGGCTGTCGCTTCATACATCTGGCATGTTGCTGTCAGTCGGATTGTGATCCGTGCAACCACTCCGTTACCTCAGTGGCTTTGTGCTGCTGCTTTGTCCCTGTCCTGCCTCTCCTAACCTTCATCGCTGATGAATTAAAAGAATATTTTCCAAATTGCCGAATTCTGAACAATAAAGCATCTACTAGTTTCTGATGTGCAACAGAAGCAGTTCAGAATGATAGTGGTACAACCTTCACATGATATCGCTTGCTTATCAGAGTATTTGAGTGTTTTCTCATATTTGTGTAAATATTAAATCCATCCTGAGCTTTCTGAAGGTGTATCTCCAGTTGTGTAACAACACAAAAGTTGCATGAATTTAAGTTAAGATGGTATTGGTTATATGCTGTAGAATCTATAATGTATTGATAGCTAACCCCCTGTATCTTTAGGTAACTCAAAAGTTAGAGAAACGGGATACAAAAGCCAACTTTTGCTGAATGCAGATGGCAATTGTATGCCCAGCCCTGGTGCTACCTTGGTGTTCCCTTTTTTTCTTGACTGAGTTGTGGTCTTTATTTGCTGTTGTGAATGCAGACTGAACACGCCTGTCTGCCCAGCTGATTTACCTGCAGCTTACAAGTACAAATCTTGACAAACTTTCAGTTCTGTCCTTGTTAATTGGGAGCTGAGACCCTGCGTATATATTTGCCTTGATACTTGCAAGCTGATAAAGATCCCAGTATTCATTATTGGCTGGTGTTAGGCTGGCTCTTTGAGATGTTAGCTGTTATTCAGCAGCCTTTAAACTACACTTTAATGCTTTTATCCAGGAGATATGTTTGATGAGACTGGCTGTAGGCAAGAAATGAACTGTGCAGAGAAGTCTGTATGAATGTAGATTAGTATTTTGTATGACTAGGTAAGTATTTCTAGCAGTCATTAACACAGAAAGTAACTGTCCTTAATATGTAAAGCCCTGTAAAAGGGCTTTTTAATGCTTCAGGAGTTTAAAAACCAGCTCAGTGCCCATATTGTAGCGCAGCATAATGTAATATGATTTAGCAGATTGCAAGTTATTCCCACCTCATACAACAGTTTTCTGTTTGCCTCTGTCAAAATGATCACTGTGCAGTTTAAGTCTCATTTTTCTGAGGATCTAATCTGTAAAAAACCTCACATGAATACAGGAAAATCAAACTTGATGCTCTTGAATAAAGATGCTCTCTTCAGGACTTGTTGGTCTTGTATTCTGGCTTGAACTGCTTTCATGCCATTATGATAAATGCTGTGAGTAAGATCCCTTTACGGAGCTCTAGGAGTTGGGATTCTGCCAAACTTCTGTCAGGCTATTTTTGGACAAGTACATGTGCATTTGCCCCCATGTAAATATTGTTTGTGAAGTTCATATTTCCCTCATTTTAAGAATTAGTGGCAAATTCCCCTCAGAAATTGCAAAGTATGTGAACATTAATATAATCTCCCCCAACAACTGTTAATTTGCAATGTGAAAGAATAGAACACTTTTATGCTGGTTAGGGCATGCTTCTGTAGGTTTGAATCAAACTACTTTTTTCAATTTCTGTTCTTTTTACACTTGCTTGTTCCACTCAATTCTTTGGTACTGGAAGAAGAACACCACCCACCCCCCCACCCCCCCACCCACCCCCCAACAGAAAACACAAACCCCCTGTGTCTTTGGTGTATGTTTTCTTATCCTCTAAGTCCCTTATTCTTCAGTTCTCTACCTTCCTTTTCCTTTTTTTTTTTTCCTCTGCCCACAGGTGTTTTGTTTCTTCTTTAATGCATTAGGTTTTTCTGACTACCTTGTTGGCCGCCTTAAGCGTGCATTCCCTTGTGTTGTGCTGTCTGATACAAAAGGGTTTAAGTAACAGCTAAAATGGAAATGATAAATTTACCCTTCCCATTAGAAAGAACTTCTATGAGAAGACCGTCTTGGCAGTGCCTGCTAGAGAAATGAAGCTTTTTGAGCCACAGCTGTACAGAAGGAGGGGGCCTTTTACCAGCATGCTGCTATTCCTGAGCATCACGCAGGGGATTTCATGTTTGATAGTGGCCTCTGGCAGACAAATGTGATGGTTACTTCTGCCCACCTTACACTTTCTTGTGTCTTTAAATTCCCTCTCAATACAAACTCAAAAAACTGCATTACGTTTTTCCCCATTTATCAAACAAAGCACTATTGAAGAATTATGAAATGCTGGTAATGAGAGGGGTACTAATACAATTAGTGTGATTTGAATATCAACATTCTTTCAAGAGCTTTGGTGCTGGAGCATTTGATGATATTATTTAACAATAATTGATATTAATCAATCTGTTAATATCACGAAGAAACTCTGGCTGCAGTTATAATTCAGATTTGGGCTTGTATGGTGACGTTGACTTGCCAATTCTTTTATTTGTGTATCTGAAAATGTTATAGAAGTAATGATTTTTATTTATCTTTACTTGCAGACCTGGTCTGTGCCCCCAGCCGTCTGGGTCCTTTGTAAGGATCTTTTTGCAGTTCCCCCCAACCTCCCCTCTCAGGTTAAGGTATAACATGCCTGAGATCTTAAACTAAGTAGCATTAAAAAGTTGATGCTCCGTGGGGCTTGACTCTGCAGTTCTTACTTGCATGAATGACTCTGTTAACTGCAGTTCAAATAAAAAAATTGCAGCCTGGAGTCATGAAAGAGGAAAAGTGGGGTGGGACTTTCAGAGCCGTTTTATGCCAGTGCCTGTGTTCCCCAGGCCCGAGGGTTCCCCGGGGCCGGTTTAGCTGGCATGGCTGCGGTGGCAGAGGTGACGTGCTGTATGCACTCCAGGAGCTGCGAGTTCGGTCTCTGCTGTCTAACGAACGGGCCAGACCCTGTTAGTGCATGTGTGGGGTTTGGAACAGTAACTGTGGCCTTTGCTGTAAAAGCTGTGCTGCCCAATATTCTACCCCAGTACATTTTCAGGTTAGTTACCACTCTGATGGTGAGGCACTTTCTCCTGATTTCGGCTGTGTATTCAGAGCAACTGCTGACCTTTAGACATGGAGATCACAGGATGAGTGTAAATGGCAAGCAGCTGCAGAGTAGCATATGACTATGGTCATTGTCCTCCCTGAATTACTAAATTTCTTATTTTAACAACTTCGCTAGTACAAAAAAAGACCCATCATACAGCCGCTCCTCTCCTACACAAGGAAATCCATTGTTGTTTCAGTAGTTTGGGAAAATTAATCTGTTGCTAGCACATTATGGTAACATAACTTCTCTGTTTAGATGCATTGCAAAACGCTTTCCGTAGGCTGCGAATCTTTTGTTCCAATTTGGTTTTTGCACAGAGGAGGGGCGGAGGTAATTCTGCTAAAATTGTTCTTAAGATGCAGGAACTTTGGGATGAATTTGAGGGTTTTTTTGGATAACCTTCTCAAAAATGGTTTTTATGCTAGATGAAACAATTTACAGAAGTTGAAATCGCTGAACTGAGCAGGCAGATGGTGTCGTTTCCCCCTTTAACACCAATATATATATATTGGGGGGAAAAAAGATCCTGCAACTGGTGTACATTTTCAGATTCATTAATAGAGGGAAGAATCATCATTTGGTGAAGTATTAACATTTCACGCTCAGCCATGCAACGTTTCTCTGTTACAAAATAACTTGAAAGTTGAGTGCAAAAAGGAAACGATGTGTCCGTCGAACTTAGGAAACTAAACATTCAGGTATAAGAAGGGTATGTAGTAATGGGGTATGGTATCTCTTTCATCCTGACTGCTGGCTAGGTACTGTCTGAAAATAAAACCCTAAATATATTTGAATTTAAAATTGTGTATCTTCTGGATTTTGGGCTATGCCCCGAATACAGAAAACAGCCAATCTCTTCCTTGTATAGAAAGTGCTATGTAGGCTGCTACTTTAGGTGGTAAATGTATCTATCTTCTGTCAGTTCTAGATTTTGAACGTTCGGCAGTTAGAAATCATTAAAAGTCCTGGACAGATTCTTCAGTCACTAATAACCTGATGGTTGTGCTATGAGAAGCAGCGTTTGCACTTCTCTTGGGTTTGTTGCCTACAGTGAGCAGGGGAGGTGGCGGTACGGGGTTGAGAATTGTGTTTGGCAGATTATACAGCTAATCCATTGGTTTGAAGTGGAAAGCCTGGGCACATGGTAGGGATCAGAAAAGCAGGTGGGACTTTCTCTGGAATGCTGAAAGAGAAGCGAGACTATACAAACGGAGGAAGCAGAGATTCTGTTTTGGGTTTTTTTGCCATTTAAATTCAGTGTGTCTTGCTGCTGCTGGGAAGGAGGTGTCGATCTTCAAAAGGGCCTCTGCTCTGCTGTTTAGTTGTGTGGGGTAAGGAAATGTTCTGGCAGAAAGGCTGCTACTGGCGCCCTTATAGAAGAAATGGGGCAGGAAAGGTGCTGGTCTAGTGGATGACATACTGGATGGATTCAGACCCCTGTGCTACCAGAGGCTCACTGGACTTGGTTGAATCACTTAAAGTTGGCCGGGCCTCGCGCCTTTTTATCACAGATGTGGTTATGACATCTCAGCATGTGCTGGAGGAATAAAATTAAACATAGAATTGTTAAGGTTGGAAGGGATCTTAAAGATCATCTAGTTCCAACCCCCCTGCCATGGGCAGGGACACCTCCCACTAGATCAAGTTGCTCAGAGCCCCATCCAGCCTGGCCTTAAAAACTTCCAGGGAAGGGGCTTCCACCACCTCTCTAGGCAACCTGTGCCGGTGTCTCACCACCCTCATGGTGAAGAACTTCTTCCTAACGTCCAATCTGAATCGTCCCATCTCTAGTTTTAATCCATTCCCTCTAGTCCTACCATTACCCTACATTCTAAAAAGTCCCTCCCCAGCTTTCTTGTAGGCGCCCTTAAGATACTGGTAGGCCACTATAAGGTCTCCTCGGAGCCTTCTTTTCTCCAGACTGAACAACCCCAACT
>VWZL01006768.1:0-67922 GCA_013396915.1 Stercorarius parasiticus | reverse complement strand
TTATTCTTCTGCCTCAGCAGTGCCTCCAGGAGGATCTGCTCCATAATCTTACCAGGCACAGAGGTGAGACTGACTGGCCTATAGTTCCCTGGTTCCTCCTTTCCCTTTTTGAAAATGGGGATTATGTTTCCCCTTTTCCAGTCAGTGGGGACTTCACCAGACTGCCATGACCTTTGGAATATAATAGCGGTTTAGCAACCTCATCCGCCAGTTCCTTCAGTACCCGTGGGTGTATCCCATCAGGTCCCATGGACTTGTTCACTTTCAAGTTCATCAGATGGTCACGAACCTGATCTTCACTTACGATGGGCAGTTCTGTCCAACCCCTGCCATTGCCTTCTGTGACTCCGGGAGTGTGGCTGGAGCCCTTGCCAGTGGAGACTGAGGAAAAGAAGTCATTGAGAACCTCAGCCTTCTCCATATCACTTGTCACCAGCTCCCCCATTTCCTTTCTGAGGGGGCCCACACCCTCCCTAGTCGTCTTCTTACCATTAATGTACCTATAGAACATGACTATAAGGGTGTTGGATAACAGTCATACAGCTGCTGAGAAGGTATAGCAAAGGTTGCACATCTGATGTGTGTCCCAAGGTGTTCATGTCATGTCAACCCTCGGCTTTTCATCTCAGAAGCTGTGTTCATGGATTTTTACTTCTCACTATGGTACATGGCAGTCAAGAGAATGATGTGGAAATCGCACCTTGTTTTCGTTGCTACACGTCCTTTGTTCAGCTCAAGTGCTGGTGTCAGAAAACTGCAGCTGGTTGCATCTCAGCAGGATGTTAAGGAAACTTCAAATGTATTCTCACCTTCCTTTGTGGGTACCACACATACCCGGAGGTTTCCAACCCTCCTTCTGAAAATAACATCATAGCTTATTACAGTTACAAAAAGGGCTTGTGTGGCTAAGTTTCATTCATGTGGCTAAGTATCGTAAAGATACTTCTTTATATGAAGTATCCTTTTCTCTCAGTTTGTGTGGCCATTGGCTGAAGAGCCTTGCAGGAGAAGGCAAAAAACTTTTGAGGCAGCGAATCTTCATCTGTACGTTTGCCCGGCTGCAGGCTCCAGGCTTCGGTGTCTGAGCTAGAAATAGCTCGGAGATCTAATCTGGGGGGCAGGTGGGAGTCTCTCCAGAGATCTGAGCGCCATATGGATATTCCAGCTCTGCACAGATCGGATGGCTCACGGTGGCTTTAGGCAACTCATGTGGTGTCCTTGTGCTTCGGTAAGTCCAGCTGGAGTTCCTGGCTGAGAATTAATTGCTGTCTGCTCAAAGATGTCTTGGCTTAATAATTTCTAGGAAGGAAATAGGATGTCCTCAAACATACATCAGCCCTGCTGTGCAGAACCTTAATGGTTTATAGAAAACTCTTCCTCCTGCACTGTATTTGTATATAACCCAGTGTAAGCAAAAAACCCAAACACAAAGCTTCTGCAGAGAGCATGTGTTGGTATAGGTATTTCTGTTAATAAAAGGTAGTCTGTTTTGGAGCTGAGCAAGAATGAATGACTTAATCTTAACTGAACATAAAAGAAATTCTAATTTATGTAGGTTTTTCGGGGTTTATAGTGAAAATGGAGCTAGGTGTTAGACTGAGCAAAACATAGATATCACTGTTACTATAGCACCTAAGAAAGTGTATGCTGTCTACTTTGAACAATTATATGGCACTGAAGTAAATGAGCATTAAAATAAATTTTACATTTCTATGTGCAGGTGGAAGCTTCTTTAATAAGTTAAAATGTTGCAGTAATTTCTGGGATGTTTTGTGTAAGCTGGTTACAACTTAAAACCAACAGAACTTGGTTTTGAAGAATACTAGGGGTGCTCGTTCAGCTCTCCACACTTCCCAGCAGCAGATGCTCTCCCCCCTACCATACTCGCCTAGGTATTTATAAAGATGCCTTTTTACTTTATGCTTTAGGGTACATCTGTTTAAGTCTATCTCCTTCACTTCTTTTGATATTAATGAATATTGAGTATGCCAAATTAAGATTTTGACGTGCAGGTAGAAGTAATTATCAAAGTATGTTGTAGGGCAGGTTAAGAGAAGGAAAACTTGTCCTTCTTGAATGAGTATTCTGGCTTGTCTTCTGCCCCATTTATCATCTTTCATTTTCTGTAAGCAGATGTTAGAGAAGAGGAGTAGCATCTCCCCCATGGTTACAGCCAGCACTTATGGGCTTGTTACAGCAGGGCTGGTTTGTTTGTTTTCTGTTCCTTTCGCTGCACAGAAATGAATGGAATTTAATCCCCACATGTAGGACTCCTGTGTTGTAACTGGGCACTTACACAACATGTTAAAGGATGTTCGGCGGTGATGGTGTGTAAAAACAAACTCCATTGTGGTCTTCCACTCAGTTCTTAATTGTTGGTGATTAAAATGTCAGTGCTGCCTGTAAGCAGACAGACTGTTTGCTCTGTCTTGACTGTTGGTGATGAAAATGTCCCTGCTTACTGTACCAGACGGGCTGCTCTGCAGCGTGCCCTTACTGGCTGCCTTGTGCCTCTTCCCAGCGAGCCTGCGTCTGCTGGTCGTGCGGCGTTTCATGGAGATGAGGTGGAAGAGCACTGCACTACGCATATAAAATGATTTACTCAGGGGGAAAAAAAGAAATTGTGTGCTTGGGGTACAGTCCTCGTCTCATGCTCTGTCAGTTTCGTGCTGTCTCATTTAGGGCATTTACTGCTTTGCTGTATTTGTACAGTAAGTGACGTAACTTTGGCAAAAGCTTGGATAATTATTTAAAACTTTGATGTACGTGCTGTACTTGGTTTTCCAGCAGCTTAAAAGCCTGTTAACAAGTGTTTTCCTCTCCAGGGATGGATGAATGAAATTTATAATTATGATCCAGAAACATACCATGCTACGTTGACTCACTCTGTCTATGTGCGACTCGAAGGAAGCACCTTAAGACTTTCAAAACCCAATAAAAATATTTCTAGAAGGGCTGTGTACAATGAGCCAAAGCCTGAAGTCACGTACGTCAGCCAGAAAATTTATGAACTTACAGAGAGCAAGGTGAGCGTGCCTTACTTATATCTGATTTTAACAAAGAATACTTTGAAACTTTTTTTGAAATTTTGAAATTATTTTCACTCCTCTAGTTTCATGTCCTGTCATTATGTAAACAAAATTGTTGTCGTGACTAACTTGCAAAAGATTGTGCTGGGGAGGAAGATTAAGTAGGATTTAGAAAAAATTACATATTTACACAGTAAAGGAAAAGCATGATTTTCCTCTGTCAGTTCAAAGCAGAAGTTAAGACATGGGAGTTTAGAGAATTGTTCCCCATACATTAGATTACTGTGTGACTGTTCTGAAGTTTACACTAAAATGCATAATCTTTGGTGGTTATCTCTATCCCAAGGCAGTTCAGGCAACATTTGCGTTTCACTTGAAGGGGGAACCTTCATTGTGTGTGGATGTGAAAGAGGAATTAGAGGTGGCTGGAACAGACAGGAGTTGCTGTTGGTCCCCCTGTCTAGGGAAGGAGACTGGGATTTTTGCAGTGGGAAGAGCGCATCAAGAATAATGCTGGGACAGTCTTCCTGCATGTTATTCGCCTCCCTCAAATCTTTGAAGAGTTGCCATGTGAAGTTGATTCCATTGGCATTGTATTAAGTAATACATCAATACCCCATTATTAAAAGAATGGATTTTTTTAATGTGCTGCATCAATAGAAGGCCTTGGCAGCACAAATGTAGGAGGAAACTATGCTTCAGGTGACTGTGGGAGTTAGAGATGGACCAAGGCGACAGGGAGGAAAACCTCCCTTTGTTTCCCTGAATCAGTATGCAAAAGGAGCTTGCTGTCAGCTCTGCTTTCCGTTAAAGGAAGACAGTGAAAAAGATAAAGCAAAAACTTAGATTCCTGACTGTTGCAGATTTGTTTCCCCATAATGGAGACAAGCAAAGCTATCAACAAGTGCTACAAGAGCGCTTGACTGACAATTGTTCTCCATGGTACCTTGGAAAAATTTCCAGTACTTCCCCCTTCCCTCACCCCCAGCTGGTTGCAAAAGTGCTGGGTGCCCTGAATAGAATAAGCAAATTATGGCTATTCTCCAAGGTATTTACCCACAGGTTTTGGAGGAGGGTAAGTTCAGCCCCTTGATTAGAATTTTAAACTCTGACTACTCTTCTCATCACTTGCACTGTCTCAATTCTCCCCGAATATACTGAACTTAGAATATAATTTATAAATAAAGGAATAAAATAACTTTCTACATACTCGGTTGCTGACTTCAAACACTCAATTTCATGAGGTGGGCCTGAAAAGCTGAGGTTTTAAAATTTGGTTTAAATTCTCATTACCTACCTTGTGGTCACAGAAACAAAGTTCTTGTTTTTTCTGTTTTTTTCTGTATAACTATGAGAATAAGCTCTTTTAAATTAAAACAGAGTTTCTCCACATGTTTGTAGAAGTCTAAGCTACTTGAATGGTCCTTGTTTTAATTCCACGGCTCACCAAAGACCTGGTGACAGCAGTGGATTGGACATCAACCAGCTATAAGTTAAGAGTCGGTTAAACCCAGCAGATCCAGTGTAGGATCTGTATCTCTTGTGTTCCTATGTTCTTTATGTCGCTACAGAAACATAGAAGATACAATTGAAAAATAAGTTAATTTAACCCTTTCATTTATCCTTCAGATTTCCCTGGTTCCTAAGAGTCTGGCACGAAAACGGATTTGGAATAAGAAGTACCCTATTTGCATTGAACTTGCTAGGCAAGATGACTTTATGGCTAAGGCCCAGACTGATAAAGAGAATACAGAGGAAAAGTTATCTGCTGAAAAAGTGGACTCGAACAATGAAGAATCCAAGAAACCTCAGGATGGAGCAAAGTACGGTAGCCAAAAGGATCAAGTGCTTTTTCTCTTTGGAAGGACCGGTAGGGAGAAGGAGGAGTGGTTCAGAAGGTTCCTTCTCGCATCCAAGCTGAAGTATGAAGCAAAGAAGCCATCCAGTTTATCTGGGAGCAAGCCAGGTATTCAAATTTTGTATTCTAGTAGAAGCGTCTACTAAAAGAAACAAACCAAAGTTATGTTTTCCAGTGGTCGTTATAGCAACTGTGGAGCCATAGTGATCTTTACAGACAAATAATGCTAAAGACACTCCTGCTCCTTATCTTGGCCTCTCATTCCCACCTTCCAACCCTGCCTTTTCCTCTCTTGGCTATATACTTGACTATATGCCCTCAACTATTCTTAATATTTTTAGACTGTTTTATGTGAATACACTATCTTCCAGTGTCTCTAACAACTCCTGTAATTTTTGTCAGGATGAATTGTTCAATCCTCTTTTTTCCCCTCTCTGTACTGTTGGAGCTGATGACAATATTTGCAGTATTAGACTCAGTCCTCTTATTACCCATTTTTCCTCCTCCGTCCTTCCTTCAGCTCTAGTCTCCTGTAAAGACTAAAGAGCTTTCTTATGGGTTAAAGTCACAAACACACACATTTTTGTGTTTAAATAAAAAGTCCCATGCTAATACATATGTCTGAACCAACGTATTATTCTACAGTATTGATCAAATGTTTGAAATATTGATTTGAAACCAATCCTCTGATATAATTTTAAATCTGAATGACTCATGCTTTTCTGTCTTTATCTGTTCTCTGAGAAGCTTTTAAAAAATCGGTTAACATAATTATTTCTGGCACGTAACTTCTTGAAATGCAAATGCAAAATTAATGGCTAATTAAAATTCTAACAGTTACAAGCTTTTGACAGTCCTTTCAATTGTAACAGCCTATAATTAAATAAAAAAAATAAAAAGTTTAGCTATAGGTACATTTTAGTCACCTGACTTTTATTTTTGGCATTCCCCAGCAGGGCTGTTGGTAATTCTGCCATATGTTATACATATGTGAGCGTCCGTACTTAAATACGCTATTGATCGGCTGAGTTTTTCAGTCCCACATCCTGCTGAGTGCTGAATCATACCAAATATTCACTCATTTGGGTTTAGGACCACCTAAGCACACAGCAGTGGAATTCATTTATACCCTTCAAAATGAGAAAGCGCTAGCCTGCATGGTCTTTTTTTCAGAATGAATTATATCTGCAAGGTAATTTTGTTCCTTTAAGTGTTTGATCATACGCTCTGCTATTTGACTGTCAGGTTCCTTTTTTGTTAAACAGGTATTATTCCTTTTAATTTAGGGATCTTGCCAACACACAGTAGAACTGATAGTCAATCTGGAGTTCTCACACACAGCCGAAGCAGCAGCAAGGGAAGTGCAGAAGAAATTGCATCCCAGCCGAAGCACAAGGATCTCGCTGGCAACGTGCGGCAGAAAATGCTTCTGGACTACGACATTTATATGGCAAAGTGTGTTCCGCATGAAAAGAAAAGCCCTTCAGGTAGTCCAGTCCTCAGTGCAGATAGCAGCCCTACAGCTGTGAAAAAGGTAATACTTTTCCCCCAGAAGATGCATTGGAGATGGTGATACGTTTTATCTTGTTAACTACATCTTTAAAACTTAGCTATGTAGAAAGAAAAAATAATTTGTTTACCTACAGGTTGGGCCTAAACTTTTTATAAAGTCAGTGTGGGTTTTCACGCTTGCCAGTTCCCTGGTGACCACAGTTTCTTCTTAATGTAACATACAAGTTTTTCAATTATTTAGTTTGATTTTATTTATTTTCTATCTCCTAAGACTGACTGTGGTTTTCCTGGCTTTTGCAGTGTCTTGTACCTAAAAGGTTTCACAGCTGAAGGCAATATGGCTGTAGATTTTCTTCTTAGGAATGCACAGGTGTGTCCTAAAAACCATTGGTCCCAAAGGAGCTTATATCTTATACATAAGATTAAAACAAACAAACAAAAAGATCAAACAAAATTCCACAAACCTCACTTCCCAATAGTAGTAAAAAGTTAAATTTTTCTGACTACATTCTACAGTAGGTGGAACTAAAAGCATATTTTTGAGGTCCTGGCTTGTTGAAACAATTTAAGTGGAGTTTTTAGTACTTAGTAGTAAAATTGATCTTCATTTTCTGCTGATTATGGGAAACTAAAGGTCTTATACCATTCCTGAGTGCATCTGAGCACCTGATTGGGACAGAATTGTCATATAACACAAGTATAAGTTGAGTGCTGTTTGTAGCAGCTTTTCAGTGCAAATACTACACTATAAAACCTGTTTTCAGCCCCACATTTGGCTTCACTCATGCACTCTGGATCACATGAAGCAGTGTTTTTTGTCCTCGACATGAGAACTGGGTTTCTATTGCATGTTTCAGAAAGTGCTTAACCTCTTCAGTTCTCAAAAATGATGTCCTGGCCCTGTTGCCATGAATAGGGTTAGGAATTTGCCTTTAGTACGTACCTGATGGCCTTCTGGCTGTGGCTTTGGTGACAGTGGGACAGTTTTTACTGTAGTATACCTGCTGCTTGGGTTGACTGGGGGACAGAAATGGAATTGGCTCTTGTATAGACTATGTCTTGATTTGGACAGTCTTGCTCAAAGAGACATGAGGCATGGTTCCTATGGTTTCCATTTTTAAAATGTCTTTTAAAGCAATATTAACTGGCTGATGTGTTAGTGTTGTGGAGTATGTAGCAGCGTAATAGTGAACAACGTCTATAACTCTGACTAAGCCTTTGGCCTCTTGGACTGCATTTGAATCACTCTTAATAAACAGAACCTTAGTATTAAGTACGACACTCTTAATAAATGGATCCTTAACGTTAAGTACAATCACCATTCATTTCAAAGATGTAATTCATGTCATGCATCTTTGTTGTCAGACTTTCATACAATGTCCAGAAAGGAATAGGAGACCATGGTATAGCATACGAATAAAGGCATCTTGTGTTCCCCTAGGAAAAAAGATGTTCTAGCCCCTGACAACCCCTGAAGCAGTGATGAATTCTCTGCTGAATCTGGCACGTGTCAGAAATCATTCTATAAATAGATCAGTAGCGCTGGCAGGATACTTGCGTCACGGCAGAAGCTACTACCCCAGCAATTCTGCGTGTGTGAGGCTGCAGCCATTGGGAGCAGTCCTTGCCAAGAAATGATGTTCAGAACTGTAGCATCTGCCTGACTCCTCTTGGAAAGCACTGCTTTTCTGCTGGCTTCAGGACTTCTGCCTGTAATAATGAAAGGCAGATTCTCCTTTCGTTGCAGGCAGTTAGGAGACGTTAAGTTTGTTGTCTTTCCTTCATGGAAACCTCCTGGTTTTACTGAAATAGATAATAGCATGTACACACACAAAATTATTTCAGCTGCCTTTGCTTTCCTGTCTATAGTCAGTGATGCAACATCTGAACATAAAACTCCAAGTGTTTTGAGACCAAGACATAATCCTCTTAGACTCTAAACAAAACCTTTACTGCAGCAGAAGGAACAATACGGTTTCTTGAATCCGATATACAAACACTGGAAGGAAGAATTTGTGCTGCATTTGCTTATCATCTATTTTTGATGCTTCTGAACTGGATTTAAGGATGTAAGATTGGGTCCTGCTTTCCTGTTGAAGAGGCAGCGTCTCTACTACAGACACAATTCTGAGTCTACCCACTCTGGGCTTATATGCTTTTTCTGCCAGAGGTTAAATTACATACAGCTTTCTCATTTCGTTGCCAGAGGTCAGTCTATATCTGTGTGGTCTCATTCACTCTGTTGCATGTCAGGATGATGACAAGCAAGCTCATGTCAGGCCAGCTGATGTGGTTGTAAATCTGTGCTGAGCATTTAGTGTTCTTAAATAACCCGGGCTGTAACACTGAACTTCCCAGTGTAAATGAGGCCTTTTCTGACCTTAGTTTATAGAATTTATAGAGCTGAAAGCCTGCTCTGTGTTTTCAGTTACCAGATGCCCATGTGGAAGCTGAAGAAGAACAGGAGGCCTGGGTGAATGCTTTGCTTGGAAGAATATTCTGGGATTTTTTAGGAGAAAAGTATTGGTCTGACCTAGTGTCGAAGAAGATCCAAATGAAACTTAGCAAAATCAAGGTAACTAATCTGGAGACTCGCACTGCACATTCCTTATGGAGGAAAACACATAGTCTTTGAGTTTTAAAACAGTAGGAGAAACACTTATTTCACACTTGTATGTAAAAGACAAATAAATATATGTGATGCAGAGTTACAGTTCAGCTTTGCTGTCCATTTCACAGTAGGATCTCAGCATGTTAACTTCGCTGCTTCAGTTTCAAATGAAGTACAGCTGGGTTAACTATTTGGGTCTGTGAAGTTTTTATATAAAAAGTATTTTTATACAGTATTGCTGTATTTACTTTGGGGATAAACAGAACTGTTTATAAGTTATGAAATCTGCTTTGGGAAATAATAGATTGCCTTGAAGATGGAGGAGATCAGCACAATTCTAATGTGCTCCTGTTAACTTCAGACATGGACCGCTTGCAGGAGAGGTCAGTGGGAGCAACAGCCAGGGAAAGAGCTGTCTGTGGGTGATGGGATATAATTGTGCATCAACTGCATAAGCTCAAAGGGTGAAGGGAGGACTGATGCTTTTGAATGACTTCTGGGTCTTCATTCTGTAACTTCTGAACAGCAGCAGTTAATCACAGGGCTGTTTAGCTCCTGATGTTTGGGGAGGAGTTTGCCTGTTCCTAAAGGCAAAGAAAGATGTGGTCTTGCTGACAAAAGCTCTGAAATTTGGCTGCCAGCACCAGCTGTGAGATAGCGTTGCTTGTGCTTTGGGAAATAAGCAGTAACCTAATTCTGCCCTGGCTGCTTCCACAATTGTGACAGCAGGGTACCCAAACATCTCATTGGAAACAGTTGAAGTGGAAAGACTGGGAATGGGGAATGGATGTATTTTTGATAGGTTAAAGCACTGTCTGTTCACAGGAGATAGAATTTCTATCAATTAGAAATACTTACAGTAAGTAGATACCCAAATCATCGTGATTCTGTGCCTCTATTATACTAAAATTATGATACAGAATGAAAAGCTGATGTGCTATGAAAGAGTTTGCCGATGGTAAAAATAGCTGAGATGTTGATATAACTGCAACTATAAAATATGTGACTGGATTTAAAATTCAAAGAAGTCTTTGATTTTTATTCACAGTAAAATAGGATTTATACTTCGTTCTTGAGCTTTTTATGTGCTTTGACTAAAAAGCATGCTGGAGGTTTAAGGTCAGCCTCTGAAGTTCAACATACTTTTAAAAACATTCCAAGTTCAGATGCTGAATCTCTCCCTAAAATATTATTTTGAAACTGATAACTGAAATCCTAAAATTAGAAGAAATTTGTGTAATGGTATTTGTGTTCTTTCACTGGTGGCTTTTCAGCTCAATCCACTCCTTAAGTTTAATGACCTTTCTTCTCTCAGGAAACAATCATGTTTGGTTCCATAGCACGGGTTTGATTTTTACATCCTGTTCTTTTAGCTGCCGTACTTCATGAATGAGCTAACTCTAACTGAGCTTGACATGGGGATAGCAGTGCCGAAGATCCTTCAAGCCTTCAAACCTTATGTTGATCACAGAGGTAAAATACATGCTTCCACTTCTGGTTTTGCCAGGTTCCTGCCTTCTGTGGAGAACAGAATTTTGATCTGTTTATCTTGTGGGTGTTTTAATCAGAGGAAGGTACTGAGTGGTCTCTGTCTCCAATAGTAGTAGCATCAGGTTTAGTATAAACATAATTCTATAGATACGGAAGTACGATCATGCCTTTGCACTGGAAATAATTACTGAACTAAACGAAAATTTGCATGCAACAGAGACGGAGGCCTGTATCTGATACTCTGTCATGGACTACAGAGAGCAATGCACATCTCCTTAGGACAGATCTGATTCTGTACCATAGCAGGAAACAGATTTGGCTCTCTTCAAGAGAAGTTGCCCTGTTCTGAAAACAGTGATTCAGAAAATACAATTGTAATAACTCAGAAAACAAGAATATAGTGTTGCTTTGAAAATGAACTTCAAAATACAGCATCGTTTTCTGTTCTTGATGGTAAATACAGATTTTTTTTTTTTAAGCTGAATGACTTCCACACTGCTGCTTTATGAATCGGAACTGGTTTGGTTTTTTTTTTCTTTTCTGTTCTTTCTGACCTGCATATGTTCACAGCAGTATATTTGAGGATACTCCTGTCACTTAAGTAGTGTCACAAAAAGACAAACTTGGGTTAACGTTTTTTAGCTTCAAAAGTCTTTGTTCTGCATGCTGAAGAGAGGTAGGTGCCGTCTTTCTTCTAAGACATGTAACCAGAGCAGTTCTTAGTTTTAAGTTGTTTCCGAGTTTATTAAGGGTTTCTTAACTTGTTTCCTCTCATTCCATTCGCTCCTTTAGTTACCGTATTGTTACTCTGGGCTGTAGAAATGAAAAAGAATTATTTAACTCAAGGTGGAGAAGTTCCTAATTGGTCAAAAGGGAAATATTTTCTTGGGACGTGTTGTGGTGGTGTTTTGTTTCAAACTGATCTTTCAACTCTTAGATGAAGATATCAAAATAATTTCTAGGTGGTGCTAAAACCAATAAACTGGTAGTGAGATGGTAGGACTTTAATGAGCTTACAATACTTGTTAAGAGCCTCTGGAGAGGCTCTAAGTTACAGGCCAGCAATGAGCTAAACTTCAGCAAGTCTCAGTAGCATATTTAGAACAATAACAACAAATATGGACAGAGCAAAGCTTGAAGAGATAACTAACTGATAATCGTAACAGGATCAATCTTTGCTAGCTCTCCTCTGCGCAGTGTTTCTCAGTGAGGAACAGTCTCACGTTTCTTTGTGTGGTACCTTCTCAGAGCTTGAGGGTGTTGAACACACAGCGCTATATGGTGCCATGTCCTTTCTTGCAGTGCCGCTTGGAGGAGATTGCAGTGCTGAGCTCGGCGGGTTTGAGGGGGGCTTTATTCACTGGGGTGGTTCGTCTCTTCAGGATCTTAGTTCTGCTCACTGTTCTTAAAGGTCAAGCAATAGTGGTTCCCCAGGAAGGAGAATTTGTGGTAGAATTCAGCTGTGTACAGTAGTAGATAACGAGCCAGTTTCTGCTTAGAAGCAACTCAGGCTTTATCTTTTCTCATATTATACAGTTTGGACCTCTTTTTTTGAAGTTTTTTTTAACCGTAGTTTTGATGTAAGACTCATTTGTCTGCCGCTCCTACTACAGTGCTCTTTAACTCAGATGAACTGAGCTCAGTTCCTCAGACCTCTGCAAGAATACCAGATGCATGAAATTCAGGAGGAAATAAATAAACTTTATCACTAATATTAAAAAAATGTTGCGCCACTCAAATCCCTGACTAAAAGCATGAGAAGGTTGGTAAGCTGTAACCATTCCCTTGTAAAAGTGTGAACAAAACAGACGTCAGAGAACTATTAAAATTCTCTTGGACATAAATAGCACGTTAACCAATGCTGCGTGTTGTATCCAAATGCTGTTTGTTTGCCCTTACCTCACTTGAGACTTCCAACTTTTTGGGGAAAAGCCTTATCTCTGTAACACTGGGTACTTCGCTCTCAACTTCTTGAAAGTATGTTTTCCACTGAGCTTTATAAACAAAACATGTTTGAAAAGAGCAAATTGTTTGGTTGCCATGAGGAACAAAAACTGTCTTTTAAGAGAAATAAAAATGGAATAGATGGAATAAGCTCATGTGCAATCAAGTATTTGGGGAACTAAAACATACTACTGCTTCTTGTCGTACGCTTCCTGCGCGGGACGGCGGATTCTCCACGGTACTTAGGACGTCCTCTGGTGTTCCCAGTAGCAAAGTGGATTCACCATTGGTAGAAATTTTATTTTGAGATACAGAAAACAAAGTCAAAACTTCTTAAAATTGTTACATGTATGATGTTGCCAAGTGGTTTTGTGGCTTCTTTTTAAACGAATTTATGCTTTGGGGTTCTTGTCAGAGTATTTCCCTTTGCCTAGATTTAAACATTTTTTGAATTCCTTTCTCTTAGTTGTAACCAAAGGCTGTAGTTCTAAGTCATGAGATGGGATTTAGGAGACTGCTGAACACTTGGCTTCAATTAATTGCCAACAGCAGCAGTGAGAACAATTAACTCCTTCGGTTTCTTGTTCGGTTAAACTGTGACAAGCAAACATTTATGGTAGAATTTGTAATCCTTGTAACTTCTTTCATGTTGTCAAATGGCACGTGAACTCTTTAGTATCCGAGTTTTTAAGAGTTTTTCAGTGACTAATTACTGAAATAACTTGTTTTGCTATTGTATTAAAAAGGACATAAATAAATAAATAAGGGGATGATAATCGGAAATACTTGTTTTCATAAGGATAAACGTATTTGTTGGTAAGTTGACCTACGAATAATGCACACATGGAAAAAAAAAATCCTAAAACTGCAGGCCAGTATCCAGAATGAATGCTTTTAAGAATTTTTTTGAAAGTGTTTGAGACACTTCAGTGTCTCAGTCAGTCATTTCAGGTAGCCTTTTGTGAGGCTTCAGAATGCAGTTACTAATTGTCGTGTGCTTTTGTTTCATCCATATTTTCTTAACAGTGCTTGATTATGAGGAAAATATTTTTTTATTAGATGGCTTCTCTAAGTAACTAAATTTGTTAACAGATAATGTTAGGGAAAAAAAAAATTGTTTAGGTTAATATAGTCCTATTTGGGTGACAGCATATGCTGTATTCTTTACTGTACTTCTGTCAAGGCTAGGGAACCAGGTAACTCTGAATAAATTGTACTGTCTGCCCAATTCTTCCCCCCTCCTTCCTCTACCTCGCTTTTCCCTCCGGAAAATGTGTATGAACGTTTTCTGGCCAGAAGGAATTTTCCCTCTCAAGTAATGGCATCCTTTGCTTAATTTGATCTACTGTTAAAACAACATTGATGTTTGCAGCGTGGTGACTCATCGGTTATCCAAAAGGTCTGTTTAGCTGTTTTCTTGTTTCTGATGATCTTACTGCTGCTTCATTACCGTAAAGAGGAAAAGTCTGTATAAGCTTGTGTTTGAGTTCTTGTGGTTTTGTTTTAGAACAGCAATAGAAAAAACTATGATGAAAAAAAGAATAATATGTTATTAATTAATGTTAATATGCAGCTTGCCTTCAGTACTGCTTCCGACGTCATCTCATGGTGTATCAATGTCCTGGGCTTTGGGAGCTGTGTGTGTTTCTGTTAATCTAAATGGGGGGCACTGGGGACAATGCCATTCTTCTGATACATTTTTTGCAGAGAAGCAAAACAGTTGTTCTTTAACTGAAAAAGTTTCTTTTTTAGATCAATCAAACCCAAAGAGTAGTTACCATTAATTGCTTCTGAATAAGTAAACAGAAGTAGAATGCATTAGTGGTTGATGTGACAGGTACTGGTAGGGCATATTGTGTGCAGCTGCAATGTCTGGAAAAGGAAGATGCATAATCTGTGCTTAGTTGCATCTGATTTCTAATCTCTGGCTCACAAATGCGCTACAGCTTTTCTTAATTGGTGGGACTGCAGGGTGTCACTCAAGAGGCATGGGACCTAATCTTGCAATTATTCCCAAAACAATTCTTTTGGTGATTGCAATAAGGAAATAGTCTGCCCAGACAAAAGGATTTAACTCAATACCACGCATCTAGAATTGTTCTAAGTAATGACCCTGTTTGCTGTGAGTCAGCAGAAGAATGTCTATAGCTGAGTTACTGAGCAAACCTTTTCATACCGCTTTGATACGCCATTGTTGAAAGAAAAAGAGGCTGCAGGTTGCGATGCGTGACAAGCAATATTGCTCTGGGATTTCAAGTTTTGCTTCATTTCGACAGTGTATGTAATATAGAGGAGTGTCCCTATTACTGTTTGGCTTGGAGCAGTACTGTAAATAGTTTTGAAGTGAATCCCTGACTCTATTCTATTTTCTTTATCTTGATTCAGATCTCTTGAGCACTTCAGGTGTGCATAAATCACACTCCTTTTTTTTAGATCATTAGCGTACTCACTGATCTGTCTTTCAGCATGGCTTTGATTAATATCTGAACATTCAGCTTTGTTCCATGAGCTTAATGTGAACAGAAAACTTGCTTTGATAAGCTTTTAATTATTTGTGAATTAATGGCATAATTGGTTGGTGAAAAAGTATGATGTATACACTTTTTTTAAATGAGTTTTGGCTTAACATTAAAGTAAAGTGATTGTGACTGTTCTTAAAGTGACATTTTTTGTTGTTAATTGTAGGGCTTTGGATTGATTTGGAAATGTCCTACAACGGATCTTTTCTAATGACCCTAGAGACCAAGATGAATTTGACTAAACTCGGTAAAGAGCCGCTTGGTGAAGCACTTAAAGTTGGAGAGATCGGCAAAGAAGGGTAAGGTGTTACAGTGGTAGAATCAAACGAGAGCTTTCATAGTGACAAAGTGACATTTTTCTTGCTTACATACAGCTCTGGCTCTGCAAAAGATGGAAAGGAGTTGGGGAGGGTTGCATACATGTGAGTGTAGAACTTGGCCTGTTGTGCAACTTTAATATTTGATTACACCATTGATAATTGTCTCAATAAAAGGCTTTTGTAGAACAGTCATTTAAAGATGTATATATTTTAGTAGGATTTTAAAATATTCTGTGACTAAAAGTTAGTTTTGTCTTATGCTTGATTTGGGGTCTTAGACTTAGTATGCCAGTAAGACTTGAATATTGGAGATACACACATGCAGATACGGAGATAAAAACATGTAACACGCTACTACAGGATGGTACGGCTACAGCTGTAAACCATGTAATAGCAAACAACTGTGGAAGTTAAATAGGCTGTAATTGTTATGTAAAGACTTCTCAATAGCTTTATCGCATCATGGGAATAATCACACCCCTACCTTAGTCTCCAGTTTTCCTCATATCCCACTTCTGTTTACCTGCTATGTCCAAGTGAAATGCCTTATTGATGAACTAGTTAGAAAACACACATACTGTAACTTACCTAACTTGCATTTGTGCTTCCCCTCTCATATTTATGATGATGTTTGAATTTCCTCAGTCTGTCTGTTTGCATTAACCTGGTGAGTGACACCTGTCAAATATTCATCCTGTCACTGTGGAGTGTTGATTCTCTTTGTGCTGTGTTCTCTTTGTACTTCAGGAATCTGCAGCTGCTGAACAGTAGGTGATCTCTGACTTAGTGTACAGCCACTGCCAACAAATCCAGAAAATATTCTCTAAATCTGGCCATTTGTTTAGATATGAATAAAGTGTTGTGGTCTTTCAGAATTAAGATGCTAGATACTTTGTGTACTCATGTCGTAGCTCTGAGCATTTACTCTGAGATATCTTGAAGTAATACTTACAGCGGCACTATATTACCGTGCAGTCATGACAAGACAATAAATGTGAAAAAACTAATGGCTGAATGATCTCATACACTGGTAGAAATTCAGAGGATTTCAAATCGACCTAGATTCTCATTGTCACTGCTTGAAATAAATATTTCTGAGTTTACATCAGTGTTATTGGTAGGTGTGATTATTTTTTTTAAATCCCTTTAATCTTGTCCGCCCAAACAATGGGAGATAGAGAAGGCAATGTCTATACAAATCAAATTCTTGCTTTTCTTCCCCAGCCCTTCAGGGTTTTCTTTGTGTATTTTTATATCTGTCCAGTGCAAGAATGGCCTCAGAAATAATTAGGTAACGCATTGATTTCATATTTAAAGATCAGCTTGATTCTAGCTGAGCAATAGGCCTCCAGCAACGCAAATGTAAATGTCTGTAACTAAGCAACCAATTACTTGAAGGTATAAGCATTAACTGTATTGCTCCCTGCGCATGGCTGTGGTGTTTCAAATGCTCAGGGCCAGGTACCGTGACGGCTTTACATAAAGAGCAGTCTGAGGTAGGCTAGTCTGAATGAGGGTTTTTTTTGGTTGCTTCGTTGGGTTTTTTCCCCCTTAAATACAATCAGATATTGTAAACAAACAAACAAATCAAAGACTCTGAGTAGTATGGAACAGTTTGATTCTCATCTATGCTTTCCATGGTGGTTAGTTAATTTTACTGTTTTTTTTTAATTATCAGTTGACAATTGCTGTGACAAATCAAACTATTCTGTACGTGCTTGCATCCACAATCCTGTTGTCCGTAAGTGATGCGTGTTGGTTGCTTACGCTCGTTTCTGTCCCTTAAGAGCCTAGAACAAACCGCCTCTTGAGATGCAGTAACCACAAACTCATGTCAGAAAGATCTGCTCATCCAGAAAAGGACGGGGGGGGAACAGCACTGAGTTTTAACTGTTCTTGGATATTGTCAGTGTAAAGCGAGACAAATGGTGCAATGTTTCAGTCCATTCTGTCGTTGCTGCTGCATTACTGTTTGAAATAGAAGTGAAGTCTGCCATCGCACAGTTTGATAATGCTGTCCGGCATGCGCTCTCAGGAGAATGCAGCTCTCAAAAAGGGTAGAAAACTGTTTAATTGCCCGTTTTATAAAATTAATAGAGTAGCAGGTTCTACCATACCGGAGATTAGGCAAATGGAGGTAGGCTAACCCAGAGCTATTGCAGTTCTTACCCCATCAGTCCTTTCTGCTGTGTTGTAGCATGTAAAAACAAACTGACAAATGGCAATTCATAAAATATTGTGCAATGTGCGCAGGAACAATACTGTAGCTCCAAAGTGTTTTTCGGTCAGTGTTTGTGTCGTATAAATGGTCCATTGTATGCAGAGATCCCCTGAAATCTCACTCAAGCTTGTTTATTGTTGCTTTGTTTAATGCGAGCAAATCTTGTGGCCTTAGCCAGTCGGTGGGTGCTTGTGGAGGCGCTTCAGAGGGCCCCATTACCCAGGGAAATAAAACACCTTCTTGTAAGAAGGCGACACCTTTGAGAGCCTTGAAGATGCATGGGGCACGCTTTGAACTGGGTGGTATGACACGCACAAGAAAGTGAAGTGAGGTCACACCCAGGCAGAAAACGTGTAGTTTGAATCTGACCTAAAACCATGAACTTCTCGCTGAGAAACAGCCCCAGCATTGCTATTTGGGCCAGTGACATGAACCAACCACCCGCTAAGTCCTCGGGGAGGTGGTTCATTTTGGTGTGCTGTTTCACTCTTCTGCAGGTACAAAACGCATCTCTGGGTAAGAAGAGGTTTACGATTCTGATGCCGTAGCCTGGGTAGCAGATTCTTCAGTGTAGCGAGGTCATGGGATCACTGCTCCGGTTCCTAAACAGGCAGTTAGGAGGGAGCGTTGAGCACTGCGAGCTGTACTTGAGCTGTCCTTTTACGTTAGGACTCCACGCAGCAACTCAGAGTTTGTTCTGTGTAGAGAACAGCAGACCCACAGCCTCAGTCCATGCTCTGTGTGAGGTTATTAAATGCTCCAAATAAATTTCCAAGAATGCATATACACAAAAAAAGAAAGAAAGCACAGCTATAAACTGTATTCTGAACAAACTGTAGACTATTACAGTCCTGGGTATAGTCCCTAGGGCTAAAACCATGTGCTAAGACCAAGCAGCTTGTGTTGTGTAACTACTTCAAGCTCTTGCATTCAGTAGAGATCTGTTAATGCTGAAGTGTATTCACTGTATCCTTCCCTAATTTTAATCCGTTTTAAAGATTTGAAAATTTTTCTGTGATTGCGTACGTAAATTCTTCCATAGTTGAAGTCTAGCAATTAGTTACTGCTGTGTGATATTTTGTATCCTAAAAGCAGCACTTGTTTGATTTTATTACTTCACTTTTTTTCACTCTTCTGCCCATGACATTCTTTGCTTATTCCATCTTGGACTCTCTTCAGAAAAACAAAACAAAACCTGTAATCCTGTAAACATCATTCACTGTGAGGAGCTTAAAAATTCACAAGCTCAAAGGTCAATTTCTCTGCAAACAGTAGGGAAAGGAATATTTCTAGCAAAGATACTAAAGGGAGATCATAGCCTAAATTTGTATGGGACAGAAGTGTCTTTGCAAAACATCTAAGAAATATTACTTCCCAGGGTTATGTTAGACTTCGGTTAATAAAACCACGTTTTTTCTACGTGAATTTGGTAAGCGATGGCGCACACTGTAGCTACAGTAAGGTGAATTGCTAGTTTGAGACGACTTCGCTCTGCCAGCGTGAGCGTTGTGTGTTTCCCTTTGGAGGCAGACGACAAAGATCTGATTCTCTTGTGCTTTGCACATGTACCACTGCCGGAGATACGTCTACACGGAAAAAATTGCGTGTGTGCAAGGAAATAAAAGGGAATTTATTGACTTGGGTTAAAAATGCTGTGATGATAAGGTAGATATGTCAGCACCTCAGTTAACATCTCTGAGGGATTCTGGGATTCAGTTGGTAGAGAATGTCACTTTAAGTTGGAGTCCTATGTTTGCTTTTAGTGCAAGACAGACTTGCACATTCTCACCTTTGAATTTAAAAGCATGTCTTCGTCAGAGTTTTAAAAACAAACAAAAAAACCCTGTCCAGCCTATGTACTGCTCAACTTTCATGGAAAGCCACGAGCAACAACAGAGATGCTTTCAAATGTGTTTCAAATTATCTCCGCATTTGATTTGAATATGTAGAATAGCCATTTCCCTGCTATCTTCTTTTATGCAGGATTACATTCCCCCGGAGAAAACACATTTTCTGTTTGGAAGCTAGTTCTGACAGACCGGCTTCAGTGGTTTTGTGTTTTGGTTTTTTCGAGTTTATGAAAAAGAGGAGGGGACGTTTCAGAGTCTCCAACAGAAATACATGTAAAGTCAGCCAAAGCTGTACACGATGAATAGCTATTTAAGAATATTACATTTGACCTGGAAATTGCATTGTTTCAGTTTCAGGCCAAGGGCGTATTGTCTTGCAGACAGTGATGAGGAATCCTCCAGCGCTGGGTCTTCAGAAGAGGATGATGCTCCTGAATTGGCAGGAGAGAAGCAGGTGATGCCCGGCGCAGAAGGGTGAGCTGCCCGCAGAGTGTGCGTTACTCCTTCCCTCCCGGCCGCGTGTCCAGGCTTAGTGTAACTGCTATCTCAGTCCAGTCCTGTAACGCTCATTGTCACACAGGATGTCAGAGTGGGAGTATATCCAAGCCATTAAGCAAACACAACTCACCCATTTCTAGAGCAAAGAGCAGCAATCAAGAATGTTGCGCAGATTGAAAGGAAGCCGCTCGGCTGAGCCTTTTCCCATGCTGGGAGCAGCGTTCACCACACAGCACTCCTGCGGAGTGACCTGCACGGCGCTCTGTTTGACACCTCCTCATTCCTTCGCTATTAGATTAGAGAGAGCCAAGTCTTTGGGCCAGAGAACCTACGGGGACCTTCCTCAGCATGTTTTGCCTGGTAGCAGAGCCAAGAACAGGATTTTGTGTATGAACTAGAAATACTTTGTTTGTATAAAGTATTATACCCGTACTGATCCTGCTGATCCCTTATTTCCAGTACGTTCTATTCTTTAAGAAAACAACTGTTATGCAGGCCTAGCTTTCTTGCTCAGGGTTGTGTGGTTTGTTTTCTTCTGTTTTTCTTCCTTCTTTTTTTTTTTTTCTTGAGGGCTTTGAGTGTCTGGGCTGTGCAATACTGCCCTCTAATGCTGTGCAATAATTTTAAAGAAAATTTCCTAGCGTCAGTTTTGCCACGTCATTCCTTATTTTGGCTGCTGTTCTGATTTTTTTTTTTGCTTTTTTCATCTGATTGAAATTATGCCATGCAATGAGAAATCTGTAGTAACGCTGAAATGTCTCAGACAATCACGATGTTTCCTATGTCTGAACGCCTTTGTGATTTTACAGAGAATGCACCAAAAGGCTCCGTGATATATTCAAAATGTTCAAGGGAGTTTCCTTGGAGTTTTACTCCTAAAACCTCTTGAAAACTACGTGATGAATTGTTGGAATTATTTCAATAGATTCATTTCATATATTTAAAAAATATATAGATCATATAAAGAACTCTTAAGAACAGAGAGGGAGAATGAAGAATGTTTAAGTAAAATACTGAAAGGATTTCCTTACACCTTTCAAAAATCTGCACTACTATCACTATAGAATCTGATGAGAGAGAAACTACTTTATCTGGGTAAAGTTACAGCTAGTATAAAATCCAAAAGTTTAAATTAATGCACCCCTTTTATATCAGCTGAGGAGTTTCTTGTCTTATTGTAAAGAGAAAGTTCTGTAAAAGGCTGGATAAACATCAACTTTTTGCAGGATAGGAAAACGTTATTTCCTTAGCAAGGCTGTCTCTGCTACGTAATGTCAAGAGCCACAATTCAGTATGTATGTATAGAGTGTGAAAATACACACTCTAAGAACAGCATGTTTGATATTTCAGAAATGGGATGGGTATGAGAAAAGACAAATATTCAGTCCTTAAAGCATCTTTTTTAAAAGCTAGGATGCCGTCTGACACTATTGCCAGGAAAAGTGGCCTCTTTTTGCAGGAATGCTTAACCATTTTTGGAATATCATTCCACCCACTGCCAAAATCCCTTCCTCTTCTTTTTAACCACCTTCATACTCATTGTAAATGCTGCAATACCTTAAATGAAAACCTTTTTGTTCAACACACTGTTAAGTAGATGAGACATGGCAATACGTGCATGTGTCTCGGTGATCTGTGCCTTTTCAGTTTTGTTAGAATGGTAATAGACAGGTTGTCTCTTCTCATGCCAGCTGGCTGGCATAAATGATGCAAGTATATTCACAATTTAAAAAAATGTAGCATTTCCAATGCCATCTGGGAAGGAGGAGTGTTCAGACTGAACAGAATTTCTGCCAGACACTCGTAGCTGACACAGTGCGGCTGCTGTGTGCAGGCCCTGGGAGGTGCTGCTTGCACACATGCATATGTATCTGCTTAGAATTTTTATATTAAAACCTAATGATTTAATGGGAAATCCATGGGTGTCTTAGCAACCAATAGGTTTAAGAAAATTGTCTTGATGTGCTCTTTTTCTATGCTCTATCTAAAGGTATGTCGGAGGACATCGGACGAGTAAGATCATGAGAATTGTGGATAAAATTACTAAGTCAAAATACTTTCAGAAAGCCACAGAGACTGAGTTTATTAAGAAGAAAATCGAGGAGGTCTCCAATACTCCATTGCTGCTAACAGTTGAAGTACAAGAGTGCAGAGGAACACTAGTAATCAACATTCCACCTCCACCTACCGACAGGATATGGTAAGAGCAATTTACTGCAGGAGTGGGCAACGTTTCAGATGTGCGCTACCTAAAGGGATTGCAGCTAAGAAAAAAGGTAAAAGTGTAGCCGAAATGGGTTCCGGAAGAGGTGCAATACAAGCTAGTTGTAAATGAGGTAGGAACTGCTATGAGGAGAATGTTGACAGTTAACACATCTAAGTATGTGCTTCGTTGGAGAGTTTATATTAAAACCTGTTGTGTGTCCTCTCCTAAGGTATGGCTTTCGAAGACCTCCCTACCTGGAGTTAAAAGCTCGGCCAAAACTGGGTGAGAGAGAAGTGACTCTGGTTCATGTAACTGACTGGATAGAGAGGAAACTAGAACAAGAGTTTCAGGTATGTTTCCTTTACGTTTTCATTTCATTAATGGTAGTTTTGGCCTACTAGAGGTAGACCAAAAAAACAGGGGTTTTAAATTCTCCTGTTTCATTCAAGACTAGTCGGTATCCTCCGCTGCTCCTGTTCAATGAATATCTTGATGTCTCAAGACCATGTGTAGATGTGGACAGAAATCTGTTTTAGCACTTGTCAGAATGACTTCAGAGCCAAAAATGCCATTTCTTTGAAATAGGTACCATGTCAGAATTTGTAGTACTTAAATAAAAACATGATCCTAGCTGCTCTTCGATGATAGAGGGCCAAACTGTTGTCTGGAATTAAAAGCAGATGCGGCAGTGAAGTGTCCTGTTACTACTTCCTTTAAAATAAAATAATTTTTAAAAATCATATTGACCTTAGTGGAAAACAGGGTAAAAAACCTCAAAATTTACAAATACTCGTGGGATAGGAAACCAGTTTACTGACTGGATTCATTCCAGACCCCAACCTGTACAATCAACCAGAAATCAAACCCGCTTATTTCTTTAGAAGTACAGTCTGAAAGTATACGGGTAAGAGCGAGAAAGCAGCTGTTAAGAAACGTTGGTATGTTTGTTGTAGTGCTATTTCACTTTAACGGGAAGTGCGGAGATCGTCATATTTCTGAGCTTCATCCTCAGCTGCAACACAACTAAATGGCCTGAGTTGATGGACAGTGTAGGGCTTCAGTACAGACGCTGAATCAACGCTGAACTCAAGAACCTTTGATGTGGAAATTTGTTGCATTTTTTAACTAAACAAATCAGAAAACTAAGGTTTCAAATGGCATATGAAATGTGACTTGATTTAATTGCATCTTTTTCACAGAAAATCTTTGTCATGCCAAACATGGATGATGTCTATATTCCTTTAATGCACTCAGCCATGGATCCCCGCTCCTCTACGTGCCCTCCTCAAGATCTGACGACGGAGGCCCCCGATCAACCATGACATGTGAAGACTCTTGCAGTTTACAGTATTCTAAAAGTTATTCTCATGGGTTTATAAACTGTGCTGTAGTTCTCATCCTTAACTTGTGCCACTTTCTCCCCCCCAGGGACTGCCTATAACCATACCTTTGTGCTCACTTGCCTGGTTATTGTTCCTGTGTACTTCAGCTACATGAAGTTTCATGCCATTAAGCAGCTGATTTATTTTTGTACTGCCTGCCATCAGGATTTTAACTCGGAGGCTAAGATGACCTGTTCTTTGGGGGAGGGAGGAGGAACCTAACTGTAATAGATCAAGGAGCTTGTTGACACACCTTTTGTTCAGCTTATGTTTTCATGCTATTTTAATGTGCATTAAAGCATTGAAAGGTTGTTTGGCAGCAAAGGAACTGCGTGCCAAATGGAAAAAATCCTAAATAAGGAATGAATTTATAAAACTGGAAGAATATTTTTCTTTCTCAGGCAGTTGGAGGTGTAGAATGAACTGTTTTATGTTCTTTCACTTCTGCAGTCAATAGCTTGTGTCAAGCAATCGAAATATGAAATGCTTTCAGGATAAAAGAATGTAAATTGGATGTATAGGTAATATTGTGACTCAATGTGGTATATACACATTACTTTTTTCATACAGAACTTGTGCTTTTCTTGGGAAGCAAGTAGCCATAAAACACACACAACTATCAGTGAAAGTGGGACTGTCAGATTTTTGTAAATGAGGAGAAAAAAGTTGGTAAAGCCATGAGACCAAACCATAGCAAGCCGCCTTATAGTGAGGTACAATCACCTTGGTTCACGATTAATTATGAATGTTTATAAAGACATGAGCACACGCATAAAATGTCGATACTGCACATGACCAGAAGTACTTAGTTACCCTTCTGTGTATAGAGCCTCTCGCTGCAGTGACACACGCACCCAGTTCTTTCTTATAGGAGAGTTTGTTGCTGTGACTCTGTTCCATTGCACTGTGTTTGCACGCGAATGCATGGGACTGAATTCTCACGTTACAGCCTTGCAACTCCAGGCATCAAATTGCTTGATGTTTGTGAAACAGCTGTGGCTGAAAGATTTGGACCCCCATGCAGTGGTTTCTTGGACTTTGGGGAATGGGAATTCAAGCATTGCCGTTACTCAAGCTGATCGCAATGTAATTAGACTGTTTCTCCTAATTAATGGCCAAAACTTAGGGGGGAGGGGGAACTGCCTTTTATTTCTGTCTGGTATGATGATTCAAGACTCAATGTACACAGTAAATTCAATATTGGAACACTACATATCCACTGTTTAACACATGTAATATTTTTCTGATACTTGGGTGTTGCCAACTGTTCACGGATGTCAGAAAACCTTTTAGTTTACAAAGAAGGTGAGTTTTGACTCTCCTTTTATAACATGATTTGCTTTTTTTTTTTTAGAAGTAATTTTTTAAGAACTTTTTTGTACGTTGTGTTGTCACATTTGATGTAAATCAAAATTTCCATATGTAACTTGATGATTTACCATCTCTAAATGAAGCTATTATATTGAAGGTTTTTTAAACAGCACCTTGCCTGAAACATAAAAGAAAACTAGCATTTAATATATTTAAAATTAATTCTATATTTGAACACTTATTTTGGTTACCTTTAATTGAAATATTAGTAGGTTATATTTGTTACCTGAACTCCTCCTTGACCATTCCAGGCTGTGTATATTCTGGGGTTTGCTCTGACTATGTCGGCATTATTTGCCTTTCATGAAGTCTGCATGTCTTGTACGCAGGTCTTTTTTATGATTTAATTTCTATGTGCAATAACTAAAGTCAAAGGACTAGATGCACTAATGTGTGAACAGATTTAGACTTATTACACAAGATTGTCATATTGCATTTCATAAACTGTGGGTAACTACAATCTGCTTGCTTTGTTTTATTAAATAAATTTATCCCATGTCAAACAACTACTCAGTTAAAATTTATTTCTACATCACGCCTAGCCACTATCTTCAGCAAGTTGCTTCAAAAACTTCATTAGAAAGGCAACTTGCTCAGATGACAGTGTGCTATGTGCTTTTCAGATTATTTTTTTTATATATACCCAAGTTGTACGTAGTGGTTATGGCACATGATGATTTTAGGGTTAAGAAATACCGAGACCACTCTAGCTCTAACAGGTAAAAGCTTAAATTCAATAGTTCTACTGTAGCAGAGAGAAACTAAATTTCATTGCAGCAGTTAGTATTCACATGTATTTTAAAGTGTGATTTTAAAACGTATTTTTTCATTTTACACCTGTGAAACCCTTGAAATGACTACCAGGAATTACAGAACAGAGGTGCCCCCTATAGTAGGACTGACGGTGAAAGCCTCTCTGAGCGTAAACATCTTTTACTGTCTTCCTGGACTTGGCAGCTACTCCTGTATGTCCAGTCCTGTCACCAGCGTGGGTACAGATGTAACTTCTCTATATACAGGGAACACCGTGCATAACTCCAGCCTCTCTGCCCGCAGGACAGCACGAGATGGGAATGGTAGAGGCTGAAGAGCTGCAGCTTAGATCACTGGGGTGAAATTCCCATTTTGCTTCATGTTCTCTTTGCAGTGAGCATAAAGGATGACCAACACTGGTCTCCAAAACATGGATGAATTCATTTCTCCTGCTAAACAGCCAGCTCGCCTTCACCCAGGTGCTTTACCCTTGCAACACTCAGGCAGTAAGTCCAGCACTTTTGCTACATACTAGTTTTAAGTCTCCTGAACCGCTTCAGACACAATGCTCTAGGCTGGCTTTAAGTCCTGCCGAACCAAACCATACAGCAGGAGTAACCTGGATCCCCTTCCATTACCCTCTCCCATCGTACCACGCCAAGCAGCAGAGCCGCAGGCTCCCATTGCTGCGCACGGGCGTACGGCAGCCCCGGCGCTCTCCGCCAGGCCACCGCCCCAGCAGCTGCTGCCTCCCCGTCAGGCCGCGGCGCCATTTTGTGCAGCGGCGGGCTCGCCCAGACGAGCTGTCGCTTGCTTTTAAAAGCGCCACCCGGGTCGGGCCGAGCAGCACCAGTTATGAACAAGCGCTTCGCTCTAGCACTACAGCTTGGCCGGCGGCGCCGCGGGCAGGGCACTCCGCCGGGTCAAAGGCAGTGCGGGCAACGGGCGGACGCGCGCAAGAACCAGCCGGAGACGTTCGCGGGGTGGAGAGAGCTTTATTTGCCAGGCCGCTCCCCGCCGGTCGCCAACACGGGCCCCGCAAGACACGGACGAAAGAGGGTAGCAGGTTTGCTTCATACACGCCCGCGCCCTCACGTGTGAAAAAGANCCGGCGCGCTGACTGAAAGGCCGAAGTGTTCTCTCGCTGCACTTTATAAAGCAGCGGCACCCCGCCCCTCCTTGTCTCGTCCAATAGGATTCTACCTCGGGGGGACACGTGCTGATCCGTGTGCGGGTGCGGCTGTAGCTGCGCGCGGGGGGCGGGCGGNCGGGCGGGGTTGGTGTCCGTAGCGGCTGGGGCGCGGGCGTGCAGAGATGGCGGTGGGCGGCCGTCTCTGAGGGAGGCTGGTCAGGCCGCGCTCCCCCGGCGCCTGGGGCAGCTTCATTCGCATTTTCAGCAACAATAGAACTCTTTTCTTTAGTAGCTTGCTTTAGCACTTTGTTACTGTTAAGAAATGGGGCTTAGTATTAAAAATGTAACAGTTTAGGCCCGGCTGGGCCTCCGAGCTGCCCGCCTTAGAGGTGGTTCCTCAGCCTGAGGAGAGGTGCCGGGAGGGTGCGGGGCAGCGCTCCTCTTCCCGCCCCGGCAGGCCTCCTGCTGCCTCAGCCCTGCTTGTAATGTCGACCCTGCCGCCCGCGAGGCCATTTGGAGGGATTTGGGTGAAATAACTGCAGTTTGGTGGTGGCCTATGCGGTGTTGGCGCAGCTGTTGCCATAGTGCACACAAAGCCGTGTGGCAGGCAGTCTGCTTGTTCTCAAATCCAAGGCCACCGTAAAGGAACATGTCTGTTGGTACCGCAGAACTGGAATCTCGGTGTGGTTTGTAGCTCTGGGATGTTTTTATGTATTCAGACTTGTGGGTTAGATCATAATTATGTCTCCTGCCCATATAATCCAAGGCACGCTCATTAACAGAGGGAGCTGCCAGAGCGGATCTGTTGTGTGCCTGTTGCACACTGGGTACTCAGTGTGCTCTGCAGCTCCATTAATGATACCAGTATTTGAAAGCAAACAATACGTAACAAGGACAAAGTGGCTTTGTTATATAAATAGGTGTCTGAAAGCTAGGCCTTTGCCAAGCCATGTAAATTCACTCTCTTCTTTTTAAAGCTTCCTGCATTTCATTTGGTATTTTTTGTGTTTATCTGTTCAGAGGAGCTTAGACTCTGTTTATGGTTCAGAGAGGCATGGTCTTGTTTTTGCATTTATTTAGGGCATTGCGAGGCACACCAGAGTCAACAGTGACTTTCTCAAAAACAGGAACGATGCCAAATAAATTTGGCCCAATCTGCTTGGAAAATAAAAAATCAATAGGGAAATTGTATCGGGGCAGGGCAGTGCTGGAGGAGGGAGGCTATTTGTTAAGCCTGAATAATATAGCCTGAATTAAATACCACAAGGTATTTAAATAATCCCAAAACCCCCAAATAATAATAGTAAAAAAAAAACCCCACCAAAGCAAACAACCAAAAAACCCCAACAGCAGCAGCCAGCTAGTGGTTTAAAATGTCGAGGGCTCTTGGCCGAGCCCCTCCAGGGGCTGCAGTTTCATCGGGGCTGAGCACAAACGGGGAGGCTCCGCTAGCAGGACGAACCCGCGGGCCTCTGCGCCAGATGCCTCCCCGCTCCCGCGCCGCGGCCCCGCAGCCCCCAGGCGGGAGGTGTCCCGGGCGGGCCCGGCGGCCGAGGGCGGTCCGGTCAGCGTTTCGTGAACCGGTGGCCGAAGGCGGCCCGGTCAGCCCTTCCCGGGCCGGTGAACCGGCGACCGGGTACGATCCAGTCAGCCCTTCCCGGGCCGGTGAACCGGCGACCGGGTACGATCCAGTCAGCCCTTCCCGCCCCGGCGAACCGGCGGTCGGGGACGATCCAGTCAGCTCTTCCCGCCCCGACAGCCGAAGGCGGCCCAGTCAGCACCTCCCGGCCCGGTGAACCGGCGGCCGGGTCGGTCCAGTCAGCGCTTCGTGAATCGTCGGACAAAGGCGGCCCTGTCAGCGCTTCCCGCCCCGGAGGCCGAGTGCGGCCCAGCCAGCGCTTGCGGCCCCGGCGAACCGGAGGCCGGGGCGGTCCAGTCAGCGCCTCCCGCCCTCATCGTCGGCAGCTCCGCCCCACCGGGCGGGGATCACCGGGCACGCTNCGCGTGGGGAGGGGGTGAGCCGGCAGGGCCCCCCGCGGGTGGCAGCCATGGAGTCGCACCGCCGCTGCCTTCTCCTCCTCAGCCTGGGCGCGTTGCTGCTGTCGCCGAGGCCCGGGGTAAGCTGAGCCGGCCCGCTGGGCCTAGGGGGGCGGTGGGAAGGGCAGGGACAGCGGCGGAGGAGGGTGGGCATGGGGCGGCCGAGCCGGTGAGGGACAGGGGAGGCCTCGCTTGGTGCAGGCCGGGCGTCCGTGGGTCCGTGTCATCCCCCCCTGCAGAGAGGGGAGCTGGGCGGGGGGGGACACAGACCCACGAACGACCCGGTGGGCTCCTACCAGGGCTTTTTTCAAAAGTTTGCCTTATGTCTGCGTACGCACAGGGGTGAGGGGCTGCAGTGTACCAGCCTGACCCGGCTCATCACGCTGGGTACCCGCTTCTGTGCTGTATGTTTTTGCACCTAACACCGTACCTGAACATGTATCATCTATAATAATCCTTGAAATATAAAACCGCGGTTAATTTCCCATAAAGTAATCGATGGAAGTAGGACAAAGAAACTTTTGGGAGCTGAAACTGTGTAGGTGGATAGAGGAACTAGTGAGACATGCTAGATCTTTGCTCTCACCCTTCATAACCTTGTAACTTAAGGGGGCCTTGTTTTCGTTCTGGAAAAAAACCCACATTGTATATATGTTGATATCCAAATACAAACAATTAGCTACATGCCCTGTATATACTATCTGACAGCATTTTGATCATCCTGTCTGCAGAGCAAAGATAGCAACATGCACTAAATGTGCATATGGCTGGTAGGTATCCAAAAAAGACGACAATTCTAAATTCAAAGGTGAAAAACAAAGCGTGCAAGTCACCGCCCTACAAAACCTCTTAAGAAATAACGAGGTTGGTTATAAGGTACTGCATGGAGCAATAAAAGCGCAGGGAATAGTGAAACTGGTGCAAAGCAGATGGAATGCAGAGCAGGTTATTTGTATGGAGGTAATAATTTTCAACAGTGTACTTTAAAATGGGTGCTGTCTGCTGTGTGTGTACTGAGATGGAAAACTAAGTCTTCAAAAATTCAATTACGAAAGGTGCTTTTCTTTGTAAATTCTCAGGGTCAGGAGACAATGAAAAAGCCAGCTGACATTTACTCTTTCCATTATCCTGAAGTGTAGCAGAGGAAAGTTTTAGGTTATGTTCTTTGATGGATTGTTCATTGTTACCTGAAAGTGCTGGTGTAATATGTGGGGTTATAGTTCAGGTTAAGCAAAGCTGAAGGCTTTGTTTTTCGCCTGGAATATGATAGCTCCACTGCCCTTCTTTAAAAGTAAACACATTTAGTAGTGAAGCTGTGTAACATACCTAGTGTTCTTACTTCATTAGGAAACTGGAAAAAATTAAATGCAGAGTGTCAAAAAAAATGACTTTAAAGTCTTTATTGTAGAGTGCTAATGACTTGGTCTTAGTCTGACTATAAGGTTGGGTTGAGATCTCTTCAGGGTCCTGACACGTTTGATGTTCATATTTTGCAAGGAAAACACTGATTTGCAACTCATGAAGTTTTAAAAATAGTACTCGATGAGAATACAAAGAAGTATTTTTAAAGACTAAAAGTACTTTTCAAATCAACAGATTATTAATAAGCTGTGTATAACTTTACTTACATAGTCACAAAACCCTAGACTTGGGCGCTGGTAGAATTCAGCCCCTTTTTTCTCTAGATTTCTCTCTCCTCTTGGTCTCCCTGCCCTGCCGTCTTACCTCAGATCAGTATCTGATCTCAGGTTCTCAGTTTCTCTGTTTCTTTTCTTGGCTCTTACCGTAGTCCTTTTGCTCTGCCAGCGGTAGTGCTTACCATGACTTCCAAGCTGAAATCTATTCTGTCCTTCAGTGCCTTTTCAGAACTAGTTTAATTTCTGTGAAGTTAGTCCCAGTCATCTCGTCTGTGATTAACCCATGTAACTGGGAAGGCTTATTTAGAATTATTAATGTCACTTGAGTAATAAATTCCCATGAAAAAGACTGGCATACAGTTGAGGTAACATGAAAAACATGAAATTGTGTAAAGATTTTGCAGATTGTGTTTTCTGTAGATTTCTTTTAAGAGTACTGGTGATGATTTTCTTTGATAAATGTGCTTTTGTTACTTTATATCCCAGCTTGAATATTGTTTTCCTACAATTTATATTATGTGTTCATACAAGGCCTTCCTTTCCTCTCTTTTCTTTGTGAGATGAAATGTTGTTTCTTATTATTTAGGTGACACAGCATATAGCTCTTGGAATTGCCCTAGTGATGAATCGGAACACATTATAAAAGGGTGACATCTCGGATACAGCAATGAGAAATGCAGCAGAGCTGTCAGTAAATAAGCAGTCACCGTAAATATGATACAGTACTGATTTACAGCGCTCTGTAGTTTTTGTGAGCTGTGGACATTCCAAACCGTGCCTGTTTCTCTTTTAACGTGGAGTCAGTGCAAGTCAAAAATATCAACCTCTCTGGGATTAAACTGGCATTTAGAGCACGGGTCTGTTCCCTCCCGCAGCCTGCGGGACTGGTGTCAGTGCTCTGTTACAGGGTGCATGCAGGCAGCATATGCGGGCTGTAGCACATGCGCGGCTGTTCTTGACATGGGAAAACCCCACCATTAGACAGATGTCTTTTCTTCTAATGTGTTCTTTATCTCAGCCTGAGGTGTTTGGCCAGTTAACTGATGTGTGAGACAGCAGAAGGTTTTAAAGAGGATGTCTTCAATTACTGTGTTAATTAGCATTTATGTGTTTTGAGTTGCAGGTCTCCTTGGCCACTCAAGAATAGTATATTAGGGTTTAGGGGTTTTTTGGTGGGAATGCAAACTCATCTTGCACGCCTAAAATTACCACAGACAGCTCTGTCCTGGAGTGTAAATTCATGTGTTAATAACTCTGCCCTTCTACTAATTTTGTTTGCTGATCTTCTTGTGAACGTTGTAATAAGTTTTGGGTTTACAGAGAGACCCAAGTCTGAAAACTCAGCTGGGAGTATGGTGTAGAGCACCACTCAAAGTTCAGTCAAGTCAGAGGACAGCTGGAGTGGACCTCCCGTAGTTCTCAGTTTTTCTTATTGTAGTATAAAATGGGCATATGAATGAAAACTCGCTGTCACTGGGTTACGGTGTTGATGAGAAATCGCTAACAAAGACATGTTGGACTTCAAGATTAAAAGATCTGTAGATTTGATTTGACTTTCTAAAGAAGATATAATTTATTTTTTGTCATCTCTCTTTCATATATTAACTTTGCTATTAATTATACTGAAAAACTCCCCCCTAGTAGTTTACTGGATTTTACAAAAAGTTTCTTCATGGCATAGTTTTATTATGCATAGTGAGTTTACCCTCTAGCCTGGGACTGTAAGTAGAGGATAGCTGTCAAAACCAGGGTAATGAATCACATGCTATCTCTGATGAAGATGCCACTTGCTTGCAGTGTGCGCTAATGTTTAAAGATATTTTGCCTTGCATCCTTGTGGTTTACCAGTTGTGGTTGCAGGAGCATACATTATAGTATAGACCTTTACTTATTGAGAGGAGAGTGTCTGGTGCTGTTAATGCTGAAGTTGTTTCTTTATAGTTTTTTAGTAAAATGCAAATGTACAGTCTGATATATATTAAGCTAATTATGGAGTGAGGAATGTAGAACTTTTTTCCTCGAGTTAATATATTCTCTTGTCAACTTTTTTTTGTTTGGTAAGCCAGGCATTACCAAAGAAATTGTGAGGATGTAAATTATAGTTAGCAAACCATCCATCCCTTATCATCCATCAGACCTTACAAATTAAGTTCGGTGCGTACGTATTCCTACTTAAGACTCAGAAAAGAGAAAATTACTACCTGGCAACAAATGGCAATCTGATTTGTTTACTAGTGAAATCAGTAACACTTCTCAGAGTCAGCATCACACATCCAGTGTCACTATGAAGCGTTTTCCTGTTCTTTATTCATACCTGTAGAAGCTCTTGTGGTATCACCCCCACAGCAAAACCTATTTCTAGGTTACAGAACGATAACTTCAAGGAACCGAGTGGCCTGGTTTTCTTTCTATCTGCTGTTTCCACTGACTTCAGTGGGATTTGTACATACTTGGTGACCTGTATTTCAAAAGTACTGTTTTTAAGCGGATAATTCAATGGAAGAAATTCTTCCTGTGGGGATCTGTTTTCTTGTAACACAATAAAACGAAGTAGAGCATTGCTCTGCTAACCCTTAAAAAAATTGGAAATGTTGTGGTGAATGAAGATAATGTAGTCTTTGACACTGAGCTGTACCTTAGACATATACAAACACACTAGAACTTGTTCTACAGCTTTCGCTGACCTTCGTTTGACTCCATGGGTCCTTCAGAATTGTTTTGAGTCATTTTGTTACTTTGATTTCTAAAACCTTTTATCTAAAGATGTGGTAGATCTGGACTGCGGGGGAGATTCTTATGCGAGGGTTAACTAGTATTTATAAAGTCTATTTCTATTTATAAAATGTTATTTCTATTAGATAGTATATTTCTATTCTAGTTTAAAAATGCTATTTTTATTTAGTCACAAATTTTAGGCTGTTATGGATTATTAGCAGTTAGCACTTTAGAGCACTTGTCAAAGTTGAACTCAATGAGAGCTTGAAAATTTGTGTTTTGAATTAAATTATTAAAAATTAATTCTAAAGCAGTCCCCAAGTAATTTCAAAATACTGTAAATCCTTCACTTAACATCACTGTTGATGTGGAAGATTATTATGAGTACAGACTGTCAAGGCAGTAGAAGCTTTTACTGAATTCCAAAGAGGGTAGTTGTTAAAATAGACATTATTGCAGTTTGAGATAAAGTAAAAGACCCAAAGCAGGTTTTCCTTCTGTCTCGTTTTCTCTGTTCACTAAGTTAAGTTCTTTTTGCTTAGCTGTTTTGTGCCCTGACATATTTTTCTTGTAGTCAATTGTTATATCTCCTCGGAAATAAAATTGCGGTATGAAATAAAATTCTATTATTTCAAGAATTTGCATTGCATCACAACAGCTGAGACCCCACCCCTGCAGGGAGGGCAGTGTCTCTGTATACCAGTATTTATAAAGAGTCTATCTCAGCACTGAGATTATTATGGTTTTTTGGTGGAGAATGCTCTTACTTCACACAAAAATGAAAACAAGTTTGGCTTGTACATGTATTTTTTTTTTTATAATTTTCATAACTTTTCATAACAGTGCTAATTCCAGGCTTTAGTTAATCCATTAATCTATTAATTATAAAGCTTTGTGTTCAAAATAAAGTCTATTGAGTATTTGAAACCTTGATACTGCAGTCTCTAGCCACTGATAAAAGTCACTAATAAATTCAGGAGAAAGTGTTTTTTATTTCTGAGTCTGGGTGAAATACAGGTAGTTATTTAAATAATCTGTTCATTTTTATCTCTGTTGTTTTATGCAATTTGAAATAATAAAGCCTTGTATCGATACTATTATACTAACTTCCTAGCCTTTTCTCCAAGAGACTACTGTAGATGTTGGTCAAAATAAATTAGCAATATTGCATTGCAAAGTCTATGGACTCATCTGTTTTTAAATTTAGGTCACAGGCTTCAGCAGTGTCAGTGTATTAATCAGCTGGTTAATCTCAACCGCATGATATCATATGCTTTGAAAAGTATGAGTAAATGGAAGATTTTTAACATGGTATTTTATGTATTTTATCCGTGTGCAAATACAACTTTAGAAATAAAGGAAGAACTAATGAAATTTTCCCTATATTCAGTCTTTCACCCAAAGAAGATGGTATCTTTGACACAGAGGGTTGCAATGGACCACATCAATGCGACTTTGATGGCTGAATATAATAAAGCCCTTCAAAAGCAGTAAAACTTAAATACAGGCTTATGGGGGAGGTGAAGGAAAGCATTAGAAAAAAGTGGCATTAAGACAAAGCCAGTTAGAGTGGAGAGCGTGAGCTCGGCAGGAGCAGTGATGCTGCCCAACTGTATTTTGAAGGGAAAAGATGCAAGTGTGTGCTAGAATCCTTTTGTCAGTGAAATCCATGTGCCTCCGTGCTGATTTCCCTCACCGTGCAACTCCTTGGGCAGTGAGCAGACGGGGCCCAGAGCCCTCAGAGGACGGGATTTCTCTGGCTGGGTAGACCTGCTGGCCTCTAAGAGAGTGCTCTTCCCTGCTGTTCCCGTGGTGCCTGCAAATGCCATAAGCACTCGCCATCCCTGGAAGAGTTCACATCTCCCTGTTAATCACAAAGTGGTGGTAGGCACCATAAGAATGGTAGATGGGAGTGGCACTTTTTCACCCTGACCAAGAATACTATACTGAAAACTTAAAAAAAGCTATTGTAATTTCATGATTTTAGTCATATCTGAGAAGTTTCTAGGTCATTCTGCCTGTGGGCAACATTCAGGTGCTCATCTGGTTTTCACTTACGTAAATAGCTTCTTCAGCTTTGGTTTTCTTCATCAATCAGCTTGTAGTGATCTGGAGGGTAGATGTACAGAAAAGTTTTTGTACTCCTGTGACAGCAGAAAGCACAGAGGAACTCTTTGCACATTAGTGCTTTCTATTTGGTCCCAAGTACTACCAGTCTTCTATAATGTCAGTAATCTGGAAGACAACACTGATTACTGATGTTTTGATGAGAGTTTCAGAGCTCACATTTAATTCCATAATTTCTGTAGCCTTGATGCTATTAAAATGTTAAATATGAAAATGTTAAATCTACGGATCTACAACAAGTAGTTTTCCATATACTGTATATTACTGATATTTGATACCCAACCGTAATCACGGTGTTATTTTACAGCCATGTTTTTTTGTGAAGATGATAAACGCTTTATTCACTTCTCAATAAGAAGACAGGAAGAGAAGATGCTTTGTGGAGAATATACTGATTCTGTAAGATAAGAAGATGAAAGATAAGAAAAACTTGTGCAGAGAGTAAAAATTAGCTTAGAAAAACAATCTTAGTCTGTATGCATGGAAGATGTGGTGGATTTGCTGTATGTTGTATTTTATTTGCAAATAAACCTCAGCACTAGTCATTGCATTCTGGGTGTCAAATTCCCACCTGCAATTTAAAGGAACTTTAATAATTTTCACTTCCTTCCTTTAACAGTTGTGTGTTCTTGCTTAACTTACTGTGTTTCACTCTAGATGCAGTTTCACTGTATTCGTTATCTAAAATGATCAGTTTGGATAATGGATGTTTTTGGTGTATCTTTTTTGATAGATTAGCAAACAGAGTCATTCCAGTCTTTTAAATTAAATTATTTTATTCAGGGAGCAGGTTTAGGGTAGATGGATCTTCATGAAGAAACAGGTGTTTCTTGTGTTCCCTGTGGTGTCTAATGTACAGAATTTATACTGTACACATTGTTGTATTGAAATACTGTCTAAAAATGTTTTCTGCCTTACCTGTGAATCTGATGGGAGAATAATTAAATTCTCTGCAATAGGGATTTTTTTTTTGGTGAGTACAGCTGCAGTGAAAATACACACTTGTTCGATATGAGAAAGCTGAAATGTGCTTGTCGAAAGTCTGGGTAAAAAGCAGCTTATAGGAGGCTGCTGAAATGTTGCAGTTCATTGTGATTTCTTCTTTGATCTCGCACAGATACGTAGCATGCACTTTAAACAGCTACCTGGCATCTGATGTTGGGCAACATCTGCCAGCTGAGAATGATGGTTAATTAAATGCAGTTAACCCGACAGGCACAATTTGTTTGTGCAATTAGTCGAAATTCAGAGTTGGACTATTCATTCGGTGTCTTTAGTTCATGTTTTTTGTTTGCTTTGTTTCTATTTTGTAAGCCCAGAGCCCTGCAGACACCTTTATGCAACTGAGGCTTTCAAGTTATTTTATTTGTTACAAAGCTTCTCAGGTAATATTTAAACAAATGAAGTAACTGTTACATCTTATCTAAAACAAAAACCTGGAAATACACATATTTTTGTGTGTGTGTGCATTAAGTATATATTATCTTAAAAGTAAACTGGCATTTCAACATTTTTGTATGTAGGAGGAAGAAATTCCTTATCTATCATGAATCACTGTCAACCAGAATTGTTTGTTTTGGTTTGGTTTGGTTTTTTGCTTAAATAGTTTATATGTGGTGAGATGAGTTCTATCTGGAAGTCTTCTAATTTTTGAGCTTTAAAGCAGTTTGGCCTGCAAAGGGAAAAAAAACCTGTTCAAACACAGCCTTTTTCAGCCTCCTGGTGTTCCTCAAACTGGTATCTGTTCGGGGCCACATCAGAGCCCACTCACAAAATACTCGTAAGTCCACATTCGCACTGCCGTAATTCATTGCCTGACACCAAGGGTAAGAGTGAGGGAATTTGACAGTCGGATGCAAGATAACGTTTTAGAAGTGAGCAGCGCTGGCATTGCTCAGGTAGTGTCTAGGAATATTAGTTAGTGTAGTTCTTAGATTATTACAATGTTATACAGGAAGCAGTTCTTTGTTTGCAAAGAAGCTGTATCTTTTGCATAAAAGCAGCTATAGAGATGTCTAGGATGTGACCCAAAGTGTCCCTTGGTTTTGTTCAAGGATAGCTTTATGCAGGCAGCTAGGCAATGGCAGATTTAAACAGTAAATCTCGATGGGGAGGCAGATTGAGCCTCACAATTAAGATGGCTTTTCACCCCAAATGGATGTGATAATGGAGTGCGGGTTGTGTCTTCTCCTGCTGGTTGCAGAATCAGTGGGTCTGGCTTGTTTTTAAATGCTTCTTTAAGGAATGTGGGAAGACCGGACTAGCTGATTATAAATCTGATACACCGTCCTAAGTTGTTTTGGGAGCTCATGTACAAAAAGACTTAAAGGGCAAAATTTTCATGAGTTACTTTGATGCAGTGGCTACAATAGTTCGCTTTAACAAAAGTAATATTTTTTTACAAAAGAATGAGAACTCATAACTCAACAATACAACTTCTCTTTGCTCTTACGTACAAATCAGGACACCAGGCTACAGCTCTGATTAGTAGCATCTCGAGCTGTATGTTTTATAGGCCAGCATGAGAGGAATCGTTATTCAGTGTCCCTGTTTGAACAAACACTGCAAAGTTTGGTTCCAGATGCAGCTGTAAATATTTTATTTAAGTGCAGATGTCTATGCAGCCTGCATAATTTAACTACACCAGATAATGAAAATTATATTTATGTGTTAAGATACATCTTTTTTTCTGGATCTCCAGCAGTTATTTCTGATCTATGTTTTGTTGATTTGTACTTCCATTTTTTTCTGCACTGTGTGTTCTATAATTGTCTGCTCCATCTGTATTCATTATGGATGGGAAGAAGCATGTATAGTATTTGTAGGTGAGACCTGAAGGTTATTTCTTTATTATATTATTCTTTTAGCTTTATGCTTTACCTGAAAGTCTAATGCTTTAGTTGAGAGTTGCACTAAAAATGTATAGTTTTTGAAAAAAACAGTTACTCCTAGACCCATGCATTTTAATTTGGTAAATGTGTATTTTGCTTTGCAATAATTCTAACATGACTGATAATTATTTTTTACAACTCAAGTCATTGAAGACATTATTTATTATGCAAAATGCACACACTTTCATTTCATGAACTGTGGTACGTTAAGAACTGTATTTAACTGTGAAACCTCCTAAACATAGCAGGTGGCACGCAGATGAGCAATGCAGATACAGTCTGCAAGTGACAAGTTACTTGGGTGATATCTTGAGACTCAGTAAATGGAAATGGGTCAGTCTTAGGGTGTAGGGGATCATCTTTTGGCAGGAAGAGAAAAGTAGACATTAATTTAACATGTTTTTCTTACTCTGTGCAATCAAACACCTTGGACTTAGCTGCACTGTTCCCGTGATACCTACACAGTTCTGAGTCCTCGATGTTTGTGTGATGCCATTTTAATAAAATTACATGCTCTCCAATAGCCAGGCTCAAAAGCTGCTTGTGCTGTAGAAATAACAGGCACCAAACAGCTCTGTACCCAGACGCGTAAATATGGAGTGACGTGTCCCCAGTGGCAGAATAATTAGAATGCCAAGTTGAGGTTTGAGTCCTGCAGCTGACTGCTTTCTAGGAGATACCTATGGATGTGTTAATACATATGGTCTTTCTTAGACAGTGTTATTTACTGTCTACTACAGAAATACAGTATTGGGAGACATGAGGTACAAAAATACAATTAAGAGGCTTAACAGTGTGGATCTCCTCCAGCCTTTAAGCCACATCTATCCTAAATATTTTGTCCTTGCTCAGAGACAGCTTTCATGCTTGCAGCTCCAGCCTGTCTCTCAGCCACAGTCAGCCCTGTAGAATATTGATCACCTTTCAGGTTTTTTTATCTATGTTCTACCCAGCCAATGTCTTTTCATCTCTAGGTGACTAAACCTTGGCAAAAATGTGTTCTGTTTACTTGGTAGTAGCATGGCATTGACATTAACACTTGTATTCTCTGAACTGCTTTGAAGTTCCTTACCCTAGCTATCTTATCACATAGTCTTTGTGTCAATTCTTTCCTAGATCAGCCCTGTCTCTGGTTTCTCCTAACTTTGAGAGAAGACTTTAATATAAAATTGAAAATGGAAACTGAGTTGTAGATAGATTATTCACTTAAAGCATCTCCCAGCTTGTCTCTAGGGGAGTAAGTACTGTAACAGTGACAGGGGAAAAAAAAATTAAAAAAAATTAAATCACTGAATTCAAAGGGGCAAGAAAGTTGTCCAGTCTGTGCGATTAAAAAGAAGGATGATGTTCTAGGCAATGTACTGTATGACAGTTATGAGTAAAATCTGTAGTAAATAATTACATTCAGTGTATGGGTTTTTCTTTTCCAGAACACCAGCTCAGTAACTGTGCCAGAAACACTGTTGTTTGTTTCAACTCTTGATGGAAGTTTGCATGCTGTCAGCAAGAGGACGGGAGCAATCAAGTGGACTTTAAAAGAAGGTGAGTAGGAGGTGTCCTGATGCCCTCTACTCAGGAATGGTAGTAACAGTCAAATCAACTGATAAATCAAACTGTTGTAGGGCCTGGTAAATACTTTTCTTTCTTATTTTTTCTCTTGCTCCTGAATTAAGCTACGAGTGTTTCTGGAGTCATGTTCATCTTCATACTTTCACTTGCAGATCTTTTCCAGATTTGGGGTGGGGGGGTGTCAGAATGTTTAAGCTGTGGTGGTATAATTGGTAGGTATCATGTTTTATGTCAGTGAGCACGGTATAAGCAAGCATAGAACAGAATAGATGTCAGATGAGAGTGCCAGCTGGTGGAACTGGTGGCAAAGAGTTTGCACGATTCTATCTCTGGAATACCCTACCTTCCCTAGTGCAGTGGATATCATGCAAACATCGGGTCTTTTTTTCTGTAATAGATGTTTAGGAACAGCACAGTTTTTTAAAGAAAAGAACTGCACTTGTGTTAAGAAATTTAACATTGCTTAGTGACTGGAAGTGATTTTGTAATTTTAGTTACTGAGCAGAGGTAGCTCTTTCTGTCTTCTTGAAAAATTCAGTATTTAATACAAATTTGTTTTAGTGAGACTCTGATTATGTATGGTAGAAATTATAGTAGCACTTTCTCTTCACTTTGGGAAATAAATTAGAAAGCACGTCAAATGGAAAGGAATCACAGTGATTGCATCATTCTGTCCTCTATTTTTAGACCTGATGTCAGTTTATTAGGTGAGCTGAAATGGTAGGGAATGGATTGTGCGTATCTGATATCTGCAGTACAAACCAGTTCTTATTTGTGAGGCCATTCATACGTGAATGCAAATCTACCAGACAAAAAGTTAACTTCATGAATGAGCCAAGAATGCTTTCGTAGCTCCTCTTGGAGTAAAAAGGGGAGAGCAAGTATTTTCTTGCAGGATCTTGGTAATAGGTGTGATTACAATTTCACCCCTGTCTCCTCTTGAAATTGAAATTTCCTCTTCAAAGAAAAAGACCTCTCCTTTCCCTGAACAGGCTTGAATAAAAAAACGTTATCAGCCTCCTCCTTTATTGTTGCTATAGGCTACTGCAGCGCCAAGAGAAGCTTACTGGTTTTTGATTGCCATTCAGCTGACATGAGCATACAGTGCACAGTCCTGTCTTAGAAGGATATCATAACTGGCATTTGTTTGCAGCTGGACTTAGTGAGTGGCAAGAGGTTTTTTTCTGGAAGAAATGAAGGCACTTTGGTAGTGAAAAGGATCTTGGTCAGAGTGTATTGCTCAAGGAACTTCCCTTGTTTAAAAAAAAAAATAGTTGCAAAACCATTGTTGGTACAGTTGAACTGCTAGACTGGATAATCTGGTTTTATAGGACTTCTTTTTTTCTTGCTCTGACTAACTATGTATTATTCTACATCTTATGTACATGAGGTATGTTCAGTTGCTTTTTGCAAAGCACTTATTGCCCATTAGTTTATTTCTGTGTAACAGAACACAAAGGTCAATGAAAAAAATATAATTAGTGGTAGTTATCATTGTTACAAGATGTTTCATGAGTTAACTTAGTTAAGCGTACATGGAACAAGGGCCTGTACATATAAATTGTCAAAATTATTTGTAGTTGGAGGGCTTTTATTTATTTTTGCAAACTATATTTGTTGGTGATTACCCTGTGGGTGGGAAGCCCAACGAAGATGTGACAGTGCTGGAAACTAGTAGCTCATGAAAGTCCTTACTGCCTTGCTATGCTAAATCCCTGGAGAGATTTAATAGTGCAGAATACAGTGTTAATATTAGTGTATAAACCCAGTTGTTTGGTGCACTCTCTCTGTCAATAATATGCTTGTATTGTTATAGAGAATTACCCAGTGGGAGGCTGCATGCATTGCAAGCAGTGTTCTCGCAGGTGCCGTTTTACCCTGATTTTCAGACAATGAACCATGTGTTGTAGTTCATGTGCTTTGAGAAGTTGTGGAGGTCGCCTGAAGTGCTGTGGCGGCATTCGTCAGCAAGAGAACCTTTTATTACTGCACTTAACCAGCAAGGTGTTTAACAAAGGGCAATTCATGTACATTTTATTTTCATTGGGGGAAAAAACAAGGCGGTGTTCATTATCAGGCAGTACTTAAACATGAAAATCTTGCCATGTGTGGTTTGTTTTAATTTAGCACTGAAGCTTATCTTAGGTATGCAGAGTAAATGAGCCAGTGGTTATCACCACAATAATATGTTTGGATTTCCTGCCTTCATGTAGTGCTGGCAAGGAAGGCAGTCTGAATACTTGTGCTCCCCATAAAGCTGGCAAAAAAATTGATCAGTAAATAATAGGACTCTCCAGTAGTTCAGAAATAAAGCTGCGTTCTCTGCAGTTATATGTAGCGAGATTGTGGAGTTACTTGTTGAGGGTGCTCAATACCTTCGTTTCCTGTTGGCGTCGGTGGGTCCTTCCGTCTGACAGCTCTCAGGATCTCTCAGTGGCCAGGTAACTGATGCTGCTTGTTCCCTGGGCCTTGGAAAGCTGGAATATGGTTGGAAAGTTTCTAGAAAGAATCCACACTCCTCCTCCCCCCCAAATTTCTGAGAGACACCTTTACTCCTGCTGTGGCCCCACAAAAGCACGTTGTATTGAAAGACACTCCTTTGAAAGGGTATTGGAAGGGTGAGGCATGCATTTAAGGTCAGAGACTAAATAAGGCTCTTAGTACCATCTCTGATCAATGAAAGGAGCTGTCAGTTCAAAGTGACAGGGTGACAGGCTCCCACACTTTCTGCACTTGCCATTAGCAAGGTACTTAGTGAGCACCCTCAGTATGATTACTTAGGATGAAATCTCTTCCCCAAAATTGCTGGAAATGAAACTTCTTCTGGCGTTTCCTATAGATCTCTTTGAAAGATACAGGGGTGCAGCACCGTAGGCTTGCTGTTACACGCAGGTAAGAAAGTAGACAGTGATAGAGATGGTGACGAGAAACCTGCTGGCAAGACGGAATCTGGAGGGTGCTTTTCTCCTTAATGTCAGACTTTATATTCACAATCCTGATTTCAGTGCGAGCTTTAAGAGTGCAATTTTTAAGACTGTCCTGTTCCCTCACGTCTCTGTAAAAATAATCCTGTACCTCTTTGTTATCTCAAGAGCTTAGGCTAATGATCAGAATATTGAACTTTGAGATGTTAAGAATGTAGTGTTTGAAACTGAATTCCTGGACGCAATATTTCTCTGTTCTTCTGACAGTAACTTCAGTGTGTCCTTCTGTACTGTTCGAAGTGATATCTTTCTTTTCTTTCATCGGCTCCTTAAAAGCTTTTCTGCTAAGAACTGTTTCAAAATAATTTGCCAGAAGAAGTTATAATATATACAGATTTGGGTCTAGATTTAGAGCCAGCAGAAATTTTGCTATGATCTTCAGTTCTCCATAGCAATCAAAAAACACAATGGCCCAATTCAGTTTAAAACGTTTTGATTTCTGATACCTTACTCATAACCTATGGGCTTCAGTGGACTAGTCATGACAAGACAAAGATATAAAGTCTCTACCTATTAATGGTATGCAATATGTAGGTTCTAAAGGGCAAATCTGAGATCCATAGATCCTGCTCTGTTAACAGTGGTTATTTCCAGTCAAGATGAAATACCTTTGTGCATAGCTGTAAATTAACAAGGATTGTCAAAACCAATTGTAGAGCAGTACTCTTTTCAGCAAATTCCAGAGGATAGTTTGTTAATATCTCTAACCTCGTTTACTGTAATTGCAACAGCAGGCGAGGATGACATGATTTTAAATTGGTCCGTTAGCCCAAATCTTATGTTAGGGCCTCAGGTCAGGAAACCGTTTTTTCCAGCTCATTCCAGTGGGGCAGTGACTTACTCATTTGCTGTTTCAGAATCCCCCACTTCTTCTTTTCAGCCATTGGTTTTGTGTGTTCTACCTAAGGGCACATTACAGTGATGAAAATGTGCAACTCTGTCTTGTGCATTAAAAAGACTTGGGTTTTGGTCAAAGGGCAAATTTTATCTTATCGTGTGTTTGTGAAATATGGGGAAAAGTCAAATGCATTATATTTGGCATTATGGTTATAGTTTCAGAAGCTGTATATATGGCTTTTTTCCATATATGTATGCAAAATATGAGTTAGAATTATTTCAGAATAATCTGAAACGTGTCATATGCTTCTGCCCACTCACAAGCAAATGATACAGGCACAAATATTTTCTGGTCATGATGTAACCAAAACTGTATTGGGACATCTGCCTGCTGTCAGGTCAGAATCTTAGTTTCAGGGAAGTGTAACTGAGACCAATAATTTACTAAATTACTGGACAGTCATTATGTTAGCAGGTTTCTAATAACTGCTGTACTTGTGAATAAACGCCTAGAGTTCTAGAATAAATCTTTATAATCTAGGATCCACGTCCTTTTAATTCTTTTTTTTTCTTGTTATTTTACAAATCTTTTTATTAACTTGTAAGAATGAAAGCTTTTCAATTCTTACAGGATACCATTTTTTGAAGTCCCACAATGACAAGGAGAGGTATCAGCAGTCTTTTTTAATGGTATTTCTATTTTACTGATGCCCTTGAACTCCCTGTGCTTGTGGGCATTAATATGCTTTGCTGAATTAATTTAATGAAGAGTATCAGTGGCAATAATTTTATTAGTAGGGTGGGCATGTGCTTGTTTATGCACATGTGTGTATTACCAGATCAGAAAGGTAAAGCTGGTGTGTATTGAGTTGTAGCATTTTAATGCAGGAATCGTTAACATACTCTGCCTTAGTGGAGGCTGCAGGAAAACCAAATTGGAAACCCATGGAAGTATCTACAGCAAACTCGGATCTTCCCTCCAGCACTGGAGATATTTACAGGATGGTGTCCTGCCTCCTAACTCACCCCCCAGCCCCCTCCGTGCTCCATAGTTATTTTGACATCTTTTTTTTTCAGTCTAGCAAGTGGAAAGCTTTTGGAGAGGATATCATACCGAAAGCTCTATGTAGGACATTGCAAGAAGTTGACTTCTCCTCTGCTACGGGGAACGGAAGCTCAAGGGAGAGGCAGATCGATTTTTGTCACAGTTTTATCACATTTTCTCTGTAAAGTTTTTGTTCCAATACAGAATACTTACTGCTTTGTTCAGTAGTTATTATCACTGTTGTGGTATTGGAACAGATAGGCTTATTAGAATGACTTACCTAATTACAGGGACCTGCAGTTCAGGGAAATTTTGGAAGCAGGATTACATGATTCCAGTCTCAGCATGTTAGCACTTGAGTGCTGCGCTGTTGAAGAGAAGATAAGGCCTCAGTTCTCTGACTTTTGCAAGAACTTTTTCAGTTTGACCCGTTGTGGAGCAAAAGGTGACTTCAGGTATAAGACGACTCATTCTTTTACTAGTCTGTATTCAAGCAGATGAGAAGTATTATAAGACCCGACAACACTAAATTAAACTGAAGATTCTCTTTTTATCTCAGAGTGACTTCTTATTTCAAAACAAACTTTGAAATAAAGTTGGAATATGTCCCAAACCTCATTAAAGTGAATGTGAAGAGTTCATTGGCTGTCTTCAAACTGTCTTTGCAGAGCTACAATCTTAGTTCAAGATCATGAAAGTGTTGAGAAAATCAGAAAATTTATGTCACCCCAGTAGCTAAAAATGTTGATAAATGGCTCTCCACAGCCCATCTTTCCAAGTGGATGGTGCTGACAGTGAAAGGAGAATTCCTTTCACTTCAGAAACTAAGCTATTCCATCAGTTTGTGTTCACTCGTGAATGAGATATTGATACTAAATGCTTTCTAACAGTTCATATACAACACTTAAATGTTGCCGGAAGCCATCAGAATAATCACTGTTTTGGTTCATGTGCCAGTAAGTACTGAAAAAATTTTCTACTGCTTTGTAATAAGATCTTAATCTGTTCCATCTACCTCTTCTTTTATCATTGTTAGTAAATCAAATTTCAGTTTCTGAGAAAACAAGTAAAAGCAGGATTTTTTTTCACTTCTGATGAAACACTGTTGTTCTTGATATTGAAGACATGATACTAAAGAAGAGTTTAAGGACTTCCTCATGAGCATGATGCTTCTGTACAGCACACACTGAGCAGCTTGGAACTTGTCATAAGGCTTTCACTCATGTAATCTGACATGCAAGAGTGCTTCAGAAAAACTCACTACAGGCGTTGAAGAGACATTCATGGGATTCCTGGCGTTGTTTATTAAAGTGTAGGATACATTTGTTGATGAAAAAGTGACCTTTTTCCAACAGCTTTCAGAAATATAAGCTTGGGGTAAAAGCCTAATGCAAGTAAATATTGCACATATGTGTGTGTTCTTTCACCTACTATGGTACTAACGTGGTTGATAAAATCATGCAAAACTTCTCAGACCTTTGAGACAGTTGGAGCAGAGTGGAGTGGGTTTTTTTTTTTGGTAAAAATAAATTGCCCAGTCTTAGAAAATTAAGTGAAAACAAGTTATTAGTCCAAAATTGCTGTACTGTATTATTACTCATTGTATTTTGAGGGCAGAGAGGGAGCTGTAGGAAAGCATTACTAACCGGACTCTCCTGCAAATGTCATGGACAAACCAGCATCGGTTGCTAGAAAAACATAGTCTACTTTTTGAAATTTCCTGTAATTGTTAAGGTTTTCCTGAGCGTTCTTTGAAAAAAAAACAAGCCCAAACCTGAAATACTAATATGTTTGAGGAAATGGCATTCCATCCTATTCTACTGTAGAGTGCGTTTTGTGCTATGTCAGTAACAGTGCAGTTAGAAAATTTGGAACTTGATTCAGATAGTGCTGGTTTTATACTGTAATTTCATATAAAAACTTCACACCTCCATTTAATTCAGAGAATAAGCAGTCCTTTTATTAAAACTAAATTTAAAAGTTTATGAAGATAGAAAGGCAAGAAACTATTTTCTTATGCTTTGCCTAGGCTGACTGGAAAGTGATCTTAAAGAAAATCTGTATTACAATACTTAAACAATGTACATGCAGTCAGTTATCAGTTCAAAAACAAGTTGTGCAGCTTTGTTATTGCCGATGATCACTTGAGGAGATGTTTGTAGGTAGGACAAAGTTGCTCAAGCACGGTTGGTGAAGATCGCAGTTGTCTAGGGATAGTCATCGTCGCCACAGGCAACAGCTTGTTTTTTATCGAGTGAGACACTCTCTGTGTAATCAGGTCATCAAGAGACTTGCAAAGTTTATTTAGCTTTTGCCTTTAGCAATGCTTGTAGCATTTGCATTAGATCTTACTTGAACTGAGGCAGGTGCCATTTTCTGATGATTTATCATGCTGGTTTTTTCACAGAACTGTGAGAGTTTCCTTTCCCATGAAGCATTTATGATTATTGAAACTTTAGTTTATGGTCTTTAATGTCTCTTTCTTATTTTCACCTAGACTTACGGATACATTGAGTATATAAACTTGATGTCTGCTTTTAGTAGTTCAACCTAATGGTTCAACTCCAGAGTTGAACCACTGTGTATAATGGTCAGCTAATGCTTTTTTTCTTGCTTGCTTTTCCTCTGTAATGGAGAGATGATGTTGTAAGCCACCATGTGTTGCTTTAGGTATTGTAAAGCTTGTGGAATACTTGATGCAGACACTGGGAAATAATTGGCATATAATCAACTGTAAGTTTGGAGCAGAAGGTCCCTCCCAGCATATCCTGAAACCAGTTTCTTCACGCAAGGGATAGAAATGAATTACTTGATGTAGTTAATGGAATAAAGGTCTGACTAAGCACTGTGGTCTGTAGAGACAGATATATAACGATGAATCACTTAGCTCCTTTGTTTGAATGTTAATTATTCTTTGACGTGTACTTGGGTTTTCAATAAATTAAATGGAGTTTATGCTATAATGTGGAGCTCTACACTTGCATAGCATTCCCGTCTTACATCAATGAGCAGTGGTAATGGTGGTAATTCATCATTAAGAGAAAAATTGCTCAAGGTAAGTCCTCTTGCTATCCATCGTCGATGACTACATGTCAGCACCAGGACTGTTAAGAGTACCAGCTAACTTGTCTTGGCATTTTTGCTGCCCTGTGTATGAGGCTCCGAGTATAAGATGACATGACCAGGCTGTGTCTGTCCTGCGGTGGGTTTCTCCCAGAGCCAGCACACAGCTCTGCAGGGCTGCAGGGTCCACGCATTAGAGGGAATTCATTGTGATGTGGAGGGAGGTTGTGTTTGATGCTGTTCTTGCCACTGCAGGAGATGCCGGTGCAGTGGTGAGGAACCATGTGACGAGGGAAACAGGTAAAGCATGAAACTTGGCAAGTCTGCTCGCTGAGCAGTTGGCTAGTCGTAGTAGGGTTCAGTGCTTGAGTAGAGCACTGCTCCCTCTCCGGTTAGTCGGGTTGTTCCCAGAAGCTCAATACGCTTTTGAGTAGTTTATTCTGACAGCTTTGAGGATGTATCTGGAACATATTTTAGCCGTAAAGAGAAAAAAAAAATAAATATGTAATTATGTTTTGAACACAGCTGCTCTGAGAGTGTTTACTATTGTAGTGTTTACTAAAAAGAAATTGATGAAAATAAAAACAGCTTGACTGTTATTCCTCATATTGTGCTTTCTTTCTGTCTCTGATATTATATGTACATCTCTTGGTGACTGCTGTTTTCAGCTGCATTGCTGTTAGAGATCTGTTTGGGTAGGGGTTTCTTCTGTTTTTTTTAATCTGTTGTATGAAAATGGAGGGACATGCTCCTAGGCCGTTACCATCAATCCCAGCAGCTCGTGTGGTGCAATATACTGCAGAGTGGCAGAGACTTTGTAAGACCCATGTAATGAATCCTGAATTTCTTGTTCTCATCTTGCTTAGCTCTGCAAATACCACAGTACAATCATAGACACTCAAGCTGTCCAGAATCTGGGCCGGTTTCCCAGTCAAAGGCTCTCAAAACAGCATTGTTTTTGTTCTTGTTTCTTTCCTGTAGCATCGTGATGTTTGCATGGAGACAGAACAGGTGAAAAAAACAGTGTTTGTTTGCTTGGTCATCTTTCATCTTCTTACTGTGGCTTATTCTAGTGTAGTGGTTTGATTTCCCCCACTGAAGTGAAGATACCTTGCATCCTCTTGACTTCTGAGTTACTTTCTGCCAATATACCCATAAATAAGCACATGCATTTGTCTTGGAAATTGTAGAGTATGTCTTACAAATCTGGGAACTTCTGTGGTTTTGGCATCAGGACTGAAAATCCCATGATTCATGATTTTTTGAGGCCTTAGATAGTAATTTTGGGGTCACATCACTTTAAATGAAAATCAAGTTATTGTTCTTAATTTATCTTTTAATATGCAAGGATTTAGATTTAGCATTGTCAGGTGTTATTTTGTAACTTCTTTTTGTTGATGAAGCCTAAACTGGGATTCTGATCACTCAAAACACCAACTACCGTGAGATTGTTTCCAAACGTTTTGATTTTTATGTAATGTGGATTCTTGGATAAATTTTAGTGGGGAGATTATTTAAGTGAAAAAATCACATTTGAGGTAATTTTGTATAGCCCTTGGCAGACTTCTGTTTTTCTTTTCAGTGACATGCTGATCACAGAGGTTTTATCTTGGAGTAGGAAGTGGAATTAAGTTTTTTCTGACTAGCATCAGTCTTGCTCTTACGTCCTTGGCAGTCTTCCCGTGGTTGCAGTAGGTGCAGCGCTAGGCTTTCGGTTTGTATCTTGCCTTTTGAATTAAATGTGGAGTTGGCTAGAAAGCAGGTGCTTACCTGCCTGATACACAAGGTACCTGAGACACAAAGTAGCAAAAGTTAATGAAAACCAGATCAAAAAATATCAAGAAAAGCACTTTTGTATCCCTGTTCTCACAGTGTCTGCAAACTGGCATTAGCTGTAGCTTGTTTTTAAGCTGAAGCCTGCACAGGGAAAGCAGTTGCTGCAAGTTATGCTCAGCCAGTGCCCAGTGATCAGACAGAGGAATTGAAAGCAAGAGTTTTTATTAACACGTATACAGTTCTAACAGACTCTATGCTTGGTCCAAGTGGCAAATAAGGAGAAAACTCTAGATGCAATACAGTACTGCTGTCTTCTGCCAGTCTCCTCCCCGGGTAGCTGGGGAGTAGGGTGAGTAAGACTGAAGATGGAACTTCAGAAGGTTTAAAACTTCTCAGGTGCTTTGTACTTTCCCATTTTACAAACGTGGTTTCACGGCCAGACAGGAGATCATTGAAGCTCTGCTGAGATGGCCCGTTTCAAAGTCTACATCAGCCTCTCAAAAAGGAGCAAGTTGTCGCAGGCCTGGCTTAATCCTGTATCTAGTGAGTTCAAGGACTTGAATTGCCGGTATTATGACTTTTTTTCTTTTTCTGTTTGTGCAGATCCTGTACTCCAGGTGCCAGTACATGTGGAAGAGTAAGTCTGTTTCCTTTATCTCATTTACTGCTTGATCGATTTTCAATGACATCTTGAATTTTGGTTTAATTTGAACTAAAATGATCTGTGTTCTGGAAAAGTTGCATACCTTGCATAAGTCAATTTAAGGAGGTTTAGAGAGCAGATACAGAAAGGATATAATTACCTGGATACGATTCTCTTACTTGTAGCACTGAGAAGAAACGTCATGTCTCCAGGCTGTTCTCTCAAGCCCTTGCTCAGGTTTAGAGATCAAGGGTTCTAGCTGTGCTAGAATCTTAATTAAGCAGCTTTGAAAATGACAGAAACAGCTAGGGAGGGATCTCTGGGTTTGTACTTCTTATTCTCTTCAAATAGAAGGCTAAAAATAGTGAAGCACAGGGAACTCCAGCCACCACCACTACCAGAATCTTCAAATGAAACCCTCAAGTTGTTACTTCAGAGTAGTTCCTCCAGCGGAGCCATCTCACATTTAACTAGAAAATGTGGGGCTTTAACTTTATGTCTATGAAGTCAGTGGTAACATCCTTTCTTTTTTGTGGTTTGTTTTTTATGTTGGGGTTTGTTTGGGTTTTTTTGTAGTTTGGGTGGTGGCTTGCTTTTACCTCTCAAATTTACTTGGTTCTGGCAACTCTTGTATTATTCCTCGCTTTCCTTATGCTTTCTGGTTTTGTTTATTTGTTTGGTTTAATTCTTTGCCATTTTAAAAGTGTACAGATCTTGCTTAAAAGCTTTCACCCCTGTGATTGCCTGCCACATTTGGATCTTTGAATTTTCAAATGTATTAGTAATCTTATACCAGTTCTGAAACTTTTGGGTTTTTTTCATTGCCACAGTTAATAAATGAAACTTCAAAAAATGGATAATGAAGAGTAAAAAGCATAATGTCAAATGAACTTCTTTGTAAAGCCAGTTCTGATCACAGTTGCTTTCCTGTTCTCTGAGAAGCACAGTATGTTTTTTTAATCGTTTGTAATTGCTGCTTAAATCCTAGGCCAGCATTTCTTCCAGACCCAAACGATGGCAGTTTGTATACACTTGGTGGCAAGAATAGCGAAGGCTTGACTGTAAGTATATTTTTTAAATTCTCTCCTCTGATAATTTTTACAGAAGTGCCCTAGTCAGACTCACGCGAAGGGTAAGTCCCCTGGGGGACTTTCTGCTTTCTTGACGGTATTGTAAAGTTTTGTGGGCTTTTGTACGGTTTAATGGAGGTGTACCAGTTTCTTGGAAAAGCTTGATCCAGACTAGCCAAAAGCCACCATCTGCTGCCTGTGCCAGTGTTAGGACACAAGTTTTTGGAATGCCAGTGCCCTGCGTTGTGCTGCTAGCACCTTTGCAGAGTGAAAACATACTTTATTTTATTAGAGCAGAAAGTTGACACCTTTATTGTGATTGGCAGGAAATAATTTCTGCTTTAAAATATCCACCACACACACGTTCTGCCCACTTGTACTATTTTCCTGTAACTTGCTAAAATAATGATGGTGGTGACAAATTAAATTTATGTGGTATTATCCAAATACTGAATAATCTCTGTACGATTTGATGGGAAAGGTGTACCTGTAATAATACAAATCAGATATGTCACTTTAACCCAAATACTTAATTTTCTAAAACCGTCTGCCAAAAGGATTAATATTCTGTGCTGACACCTTTAGAAGATGTTTTTGTAAGATTTAGCAAGCAGACAAAAATGCTGAACCTTTCCAGACTAGTCACCATTCCATGTAACTCACAGATCCTAGCTAACATTTTTCATTTTTAAACTTTGTGGTGATACTCAGATAAAATATTTGGCTTCCCACAAGTTTCTTTTCTCTGGCAGATGCTATAATTTCCCCTAAGAATTTGAATATTGTTAAATGTTTTAGTATTTACTCACCACTCCCCCCGCTGCGCAGTACAGCCAGATCATAACTTGTGAAATGATTCTTGGTTCTTTTCCCGGGTGAATCCAGGAAGCAGCAATCTATTTCAATCTATTCCTTTATTTTGATAATCTTCTCTCTTTTTGAATTAAAGTAATTTAATTTCTGTTTAGAATCACTATTATAAAAGTTTTAGGCAAGAGTGGAGTAATTTTACCATATTTAAGTAAACATAGCAAAGGCCTGGTCTTTATTGTTGGTGCAGTTTGTCCATTACTTGTGTGACCTCATCCCAATAAAAGTCTCTTAAAACTTAATAAGGATCGTCACCCGTTCTGTGAGTGCAACACAGGCTTGGGAGTTTCTCAAGAACTCTTCAGCCGGAGATTCGTGCTTCGCCCTCTCAACACTTCCATTTGTATGAAGATCTCTGGCCTTTATAAGTGTTACTGCACAGTCCTGTGGAGAACCATTTTATACTTGTTGTAGGTGATACAATTAAACCACAGTAGGTTGAAGCCCAGACAGTTTATAAGTGGTGATGGTAGACCTTAAAACCACAGAGTCTTGGCCTCCTGACCTCTCAGCTGCAACTGTTTCTTCCATTCTACATGCCCTTCTCCTGTTGTAAACTCACTGAGACAGACTTCTGTCTGTTCTGGGTTTGCAGAGCAGGGCCTTGACCTGAAATCTTGAGTTCTCAGGCACTGCCATAATACAAACAATAAAAAAATTTGAGATTTCTGAAGTTTTCTGACCACGCTTTTTTGTGAACATATGGGAAGACACTCATACCAATGTGAATAAGCTTTTATTGTTGTTTTTTTCCCCTAGAAACTTCCGTTTACTATCCCAGAGCTGGTGCAGGCATCTCCTTGTCGCAGTTCAGACGGGATCCTGTACATGGGTGAGCTCGAATGTAATCTCTCTTAGATTGTAGTATGTTCAGTGAGTACAAAATGTAGAGACTCCCAGACAAACTGCATGGAAATATGCTGTATTTTGGGTATTATTTATGATTTTTTCAAGAACCTTTCTGATGACAGAAAATCTGATTCATATCTTTTCCTGAAGGAGAAAACAGCTTTTCTAAGCAGTGAATAGCCTGTACGGGGTTTTTTGGTTTCTTGAGGTTCTGTCTCTCAACAAAAAGTGACTTTGACTTAAAATCTTCTTACACTTATAAATGTCATTGACTGCTTGACAATTATAATTAAATTAGAAATCCCATTGCAACACAGATACAGTCAGTTAACTTATACTACACATTTTTACACAAATTTATGGCTCACTGTCCTGACTGATCCTAATTGCGGATGGATTTGGGAGGAGAAAGGGAGAAGGAAGGACAGTTATTACTTATCACAACAGTGAAATGCGTGAAGGATCGGGGTGAACTTAGTGTTGTTTTTCTAATCTTCTGAATGGCCAATACCTACTCCTGATTCTCCACTTCGTGTCTCCAGTAGAGCAGTTAAAAAGGTTTATTTGAAGCTTCTAAACAGAACACACGTGTTAGCGTCAAAGAAATATTTAAGGTCGTGGCTCACGTAGTCTTGAGTGGGATATTAGGATTACAATCTTTAATCAATTTGAAACGTGTAGACCCTCATAATTTTTTTCCACCTACTGTCGTCAACATTAGCACTTCAGTCTCCTCTTCTGCTCGCTCACAGGATCATCTGCACTCAGCACTCTGTCTGTTAGATTTTATCAGTGTGAAAAAATAATTCAGCCAATAGTACTTACCATTCTAAATATTGTATTTAGTTTTTCTTGTCAATATTTGGGATTGGCCAGTAGTGCTAAATGATGAAACTGAGCCTAACTATGAGGAATTGTTTTATTAAAAATGTTTTATTCATGCTAAGTTCATGAGCCTGCTAAAGAAAAAAAGAAGACTGAAAAGCTTGATGAAGTGTAGTTTTCCAACTGAATGGTAATGTGGCTTAAATTATGATTTCAGGTAAAAAGCAGGATATTTGGTATGTGATTGACCTCATGACTGGGGAGAAACAGCAAACCTTGACTTCCTCATTTGCAGAAAGCCTTTGCCCATCAACATCCCTCCTGTATCTTGGGAGAACAGGTCATATGCTTTTTTTTTTCTGCAGCTTAGAAGAAGATTTCTGTTGTTGTTGTTTTTAAAGTTTAGGATCATAACAAAATACCTTGTGATCAGTTTAGGTTTTCTTAGAAAAACTTTCTTAGAAAAACTTCTGTAAATTATGATTTTAGACTGTACACACAAAAATTATTAACTCTTTATAGCAGCATAAAGATAACGATTTTTTTAACTTTGGCAGTGGTCATGGTCCATTATTTTTCTTGTTGACTAAGTGGCATTTATATTGTTTAACAGTACATTCCAGTAGCAGCTGTGAACCCAAGTTTGCTCTGTAACATACAGCTTTTGCAGAAACTGTTTTAAGAAAATGGAGATACAGCATATCTGCTGAAATTACAAATGCAGCTTTCTAGATAACTGTTAAAATTAGACCAAGACCATATAGGTATTGAGCAGTAAAAAGGAATGAGTGTTACAGATTTGTTCCTTACCCTCTCTGTTAATGTGTTCTGCAAGTGTGATAGTTCAGTTACAGAACACGCTACGCTGAATTTTAGAATGCAGGGTTTGGAAACTTGTAAGTAACACCAAGTACATCAGAAGAAGCTGTGCAGTAAAAAAAACCCCACTGGTACTGTGGGCAGTAACTGCCTGCAGGGCTTGTTCGGAGATTCCTGTCGATGAGTACACGAGTGGATCGGGTATTATCTTTAACAGCTATGAAATGTTTATTGACCAGGAGTGTTGGGAAAATGAAATGCAGAGAGCAGTAAGTGGTGTGTGTGGTGTTTTGAAGAGTGTCTCAGATTTGAGATGATTGATTCTATTCTCTCATAGGTTTTTTTGCTTCACAGACTGTATATTTTTTAACAGAGTACACGATCACAATGTACGACACCAAGAAGAAGGAGCTGCGATGGAATGCCACCTATTTTGATTATGCAGCTACTCTGCCTGATGAAGACATAAAATACAGTAAGAATTTAATTGCTGTCTTTTTTTTTCTCCCCCCGCCCCCCAATATTGGCCATGGGTTTTGCATACCTGCAAAAATATTCTGATTTTTTTCTAGAATTAATAAGACAAGCTGTCTGTCTGATTTTTGTGCAGTTGATAAGTATTTGCCAGTCTTTATCCTTTACATGCCGTAACATGTAGAGCCTGTTGGGTAGCTTCAGGTAAATTGAGTCTAAGAAGGTACAGCTCTTGAAGATATGACTCTTTAAAATTTAGTGACAAATGGCAGGAGAGGAAGCAAACCTAAACCGTGATGTGCACTCAGAAGAAGCTATGGCAATGCTGTTGCATTGCAACTGAATTTTTATCAACGCAATTCTGACGAGTGATTTGCCAATCAGCTATTCTCGTGCTGATGTGAGGTGTGATGGACTCCACAGTTAGCATAAGGCTTGAACTGTTAATATGTATTATTAAAATTGCCCGTCTGCAGCAGTCCAGATCATCTGTATATTTGTGTCTTGTAGAAATGTCCCACTTTGTGTCTAATGGAGATGGACTGGTGGTGACCGTGGACAGTGAGTCTGGGGACGTACTGTGGATTCAGAATTATGCTTCTCCTGTGGTAGCTTTTTACATCTGGCAACGTGAAGGATTGCGGAAGGTTATGCACACTAACGTGGGGATAGAAACTCTGCGATACTTGACCTTCATGTCCGGGGAGGTTGGACACATTACCAAGTGGAAATACCCTTTCCCAAAGGAAACAGAGACCAAGAGCAAACTGACGTGAGCATGGATATTCCTGTTGTCCTCACTCTCTATTTGACAGAGCTTTGTCATTAAAACCTTATTTATATACGCGCAGTTAAAGATTGTTCTACAAGTTTCAAGATGGTGAAAAGAATACATAAAAGTAGCTCTAGTTCTTCAGCTGTTATTTTGTATCGTATTTGACATTTTTTACTGTCTAAAGGCAGAGACAAAAAAAAATTATCATAAACTTAGGAAATGTATATTCGTAACTTATCTGACGTTCTGTGTTGAACAGTTTTTTATAATATGGAATGGAATTGTTTTTTATTATGTGAAGCCTTTCACGTTAAATAAAAATTGTGTGGCATTTTGGCAAATAGCAGTAATTGAATAATGCAGAAATAGGACATGAGTTATGTCAAATGAGGAATTGTGATGTGAATAATCAACTAATAATGCTTTCATAATTAAAAAGAATGGCTTCATAGTACAGCAATACTTAAAACAATTTTACAGATCCAGGCTTTTCAAGGTATAAATATTGATGATTTGAGAAACTCATGCATTAGTTGTGCAGGATTGTGTTGCCAAGGTTTTAGCTACGATGATCTACTTCTTTCTAACACTTATTGGTTTTTTCCAGACCAACTCTATATGTAGGGAAATACTCCACAAGTTTGTATGCATCCCCATCGATGGTGCATGAAGGAGTAACCGTTGTGGTAAGTTGGGAGCTGCAAGAGTTGAATGACACCCGCTGAAAAGTGCCTTTACAGAATTAGTACTGTCCTGAGCTTAAAAAGAAAAGTTGAAACGGAAACATACTATTCTATGATACGTTAAAATATATTTAAAAAAAAGGACAACTTTGCCATCGTAAAGTGGCAAAGGGATACCATTGACATAGAAAATAAAACACTGAAGGTTGTACATCTACAGAAGTTTGGTTTTAAATTACAGATTGCTATCAAGAAATACATAGCAAATTAAATATTTCATGAAACAATTAACAGTAAGCCTTAGCATGTATGACCATATTTCAGGAATCATTTCGAATGCTGCAAAGAAGTAACTGTAGCTCATCGGGAATTGTGCCAGGCAGGCTTAGCAGGGGTGGACCAGCGGTTGCTGCGCCATATTGTTGGTGCTTTGTGGTTAATGTTAAAATTGCTGGTTTGTTCATCGAAGTAACTCTCCATAGATAGGAAACTGCATCATAGATTTGTTTTGCGCACGCTGTGTCTGTCCAGGTAGGAAATAAAGATCCTGTTTAACTTTCTAAAAAAAGAGAGCGTAATCTGCTCTCCTAGGCAACATGTAACTTAGAAGGTCTAATGTCCAAGGTTGTTGAAGCAGTTGCTGAGGGCATAATGGCAGTGTTTACTTACGCTGACTTTGCTGCCAGTAATTTTTGCTTGTGCACCAGTTTTGACCTTCATTTTTTTATTTAGTTTCCTATTTAAATATTGTAGGGACACAGTGCTTCCTTAACTGTACCAATAATCTCTCTCTCTAGCCCCGCGGCAGTGCCATACCCTTACTAGAGGGTCCAAAAACAGAAGGAGTTACGATTGAAGACAATGGCGAGTGTGTCATCACCCCCAGTACGGATGTCAAGTTTTCAGGCAGACTGAAAGACAAGAACAAACTCAGCTATTGGAACGACTGGCTTCTCATAGGTATCCGAGCTCCCCTGCTCGGCCCTGCTCTGCCGCTCCTGCAGGGTCGCATGGCCATCTGGCCGCGATTCCAGCCCGAGCCCCAGCGCTGTTTTTCAGCTGCTGTAAATCAGTCACAAGGACTGCCTAAACTCAGGCAATAATTACTGAATCCTAGTAATCGTTTCTAATTCGTTGCATTTGCATATGAATTGATGTCTTTAAGTGTGCGACTGCATTCTGTTTTTCCCAAGGCCCCTGCTTTGTTCAGTACTGAGAATGAAGAGTGCTTAGCTCACTACGTGGAAAGATGTTTATTGCTTATTTTCCCCCTCCTTCAGAGAAGGGTATAGATAATTTATTATTTACTGTAAATATTGTATTCTGGTTCCTTTGGATTTTTTTTTTTTATTGTGCATAATGGATCAGATGGTCATGTTTTCCCCGTTTTACAAATGGAGGATTAATGCACAGAGGCTGAAGATAATATTAATAAAGGATCAGCCTGTCCAGTGTGTTTCAAATCCCAAAATTTTGGAATTGACTTTTCAGGACACTTACAGTTTTGCTTCCAAAATGAAGAACTGTCTGAAGTTCAGGTTTAGGTGGTGCAAGTTTATAATTAAGTGAGATGATATGCCATAGGAACCCTGTGTCAGGGATGGGGTGTAGCTTTCAGCATCTCTAACTGCCACCTTTCTCCTGTGATCCCTTTCTTTGTTATCACTGTCCTGCTCTTGCAGTATGTCAAGTGGCTCCCTTTAAACAGTTCCTATTCCTCTGCAACCCTCTGCACTAAATGACCTGTGCCCTCAGTCTTTCTCCTTTTTCTCTCCTGCTCTATACATGAGCAGGAGTCTTCCTCTCTCCGCTCCAGTTGCCCAAGCTGGGAGCGCAGTAGCGTCTCCCTCACTTGGCTAGCACGAGCTAAAGGGGCGTGAAGAGCAATTGTAGCTGAGCGAGCGCTGGATCGATTCCTGCTTCCTTCTTGTGCTGTGCTCTTCAGAACCATTTCATGTCTAGAACGTGATCTTCATCTCAAGACCCATCACAAAGCCAGGCTACCTTGAGCGTGAGCCAGCTGGGAGGTGTTTGGTCAGGAGCCAAAGCCCCAGCCAGTGCTCGAGCACAGAGTTCTTCAGAATTGTGATCTCTATACCTGTGACTGCTTGGGCAGAACAGAGGGAAAAAATGTTTTAATTTGAGCTTTTGTCCTGTGATGTTCTCAAGCCTTTTGTAAATGACCTTTCTGATGCTCTTCAGCAAAGATGCTGAAATTAAGGATATCTTTCCTGAAAAGGGACAACTTCTTATTTCAACAAATGTGTTTTATTTAAAGGGCACCATGAAACACCATTATCTGCCCCTACAAAGATCCTGGAGAAATTCCCAAGCAACTTACCTAAGAGGCCTGAAAATGTGATTCCAGCTGACTCTGATAAAGCCACTATTGACAAGGTTTGTGATGAGAACAATCATCTTTTACTGGATGACTGAAGAACGTAAAGGGGTAGAAGTTGGGGAAGAGCTCAGAAGAAAAGCTACATGGAATTACTTTGCATTTTTTGTGTCAGATCTTCATGTACTGGTGTACTTCACTGGTATGATGAGGTGTCATTCCTTACTTCAGAATTAGTGCTTTCAGCTGACTTTTTTTCCCCACATGCGAAACTTTCTTTGACTTTGGTAGGATTAGAAGTTATTAAAAATGTTACAGCAGTAGGGCTAGTGTGTAAATGCTCCATTACCCATGAAGATACTGAGCTAACAGAGCTTTCTTTGCCTCTTAGGTTATTGACATAGTTGAAGGTTCCTCAACAGAAGTGCCTCCTGCTGTGCCAAAGGATATTGAGGAGAAACCTGCTCGGCCTGTCCCTCGGCCAGAGGCTCCTGTGGACTCCATGTTGAAAGACATGGCCACCATCATTCTTAGCACTTTCCTGCTTGTAGGCTGGGTGGCTTTTATCATCACTTATCCAATGGTAATGCTGACTTAGTTTGATGTGCTTTTGAGTTTTGGGAGAGTCAGTAACATTTTACAGCCCAAGAAATGACACAGGAGTTAGAACGTACCATACTACGGTTTTTTTTCCCCTCCTCACAGATGTGCAGGGGCTAGCAAAGGCTACAAACTTGACATAACAGTGATTTCTCTGAGCGTATGTGCCAACTCTGGAGATTTTTTTTCATCCCACCAGTTCTGGGTTTTGTGTTATTCTTATCATGGACATGATCTTAACACCATTGGCTTCTCTCTTCCTCACCTGCACCACTGTCAGGTTTCCCAGCTTTTGGATCAAAGCCTTTAGCCTTCTTTGATTTAAAGAGTTAGCCTAGTAACAGTTAGCTTTTGCCATGTTAACCAACCAGTGTGATTTCTGTGTTGCAATGGAAGTTCAGAATGAAGTGTGTGAGTGAAAGTTCCCCAGCCTACGTGGCTGTTGGTGTCATAATAAGAGTTTTCCTCCCACCTTTTGGAGGTAGCTACCCAACAGCTATAGAGGTCCCTTTTGTCTTGCAACTGTAAGAAACTTCACTCCACTTACGACCTGAGGTCCTTTCTCACAGAGCGTTCATCAGCAGCAACAGAGGCAGCATCAGCTGGAAGAGAAGATACAGCTCTTGCAGCAACAAAAGCTGCCCTTCCGTGCTCCCAGTGATCTACCCCCAGACACAGATTTCTTGGACACCTCCTATGGACGGACAGAGAGCTCAGCTACCAGCACACCAAATATGTCCCCCAGAGCATCAAACCATTCTGCGTATTCCAGCATCTCCACATCTGATGTTGGGAGCTGCCTCTCCACTGAGCAAGAAGAGGGAGGTAAAGTTAATCCAGTGTCGTTGATCGTGAGTCTCTGTATTTCCCCAGTCTGTATGATGATACAGCACAACAATTAAAATACTTATTGATGATACTTCATAGACCAGAAAGCTGAAAAGGACAATCATTGTCATTTAGTCTGACCATATGGAAAACACCATGAAGGTGTGCCGTGCCCTGACTTTGAGCAGGATTATTTGCTTTAGAAGAATATCCAGTTCAGAACTGCCATCTGAGAGATTGTGTTGTCTGTGGCGGTACATTCTTATAACCAGTAGGGAGAAGTTTGTTTAATAAAAATATGTATTATGATGATTAACTGGAATCAAGAAGTAGGGATTATGCAGCACGGCCTGCCTTCCTGCCTGGCCTTCCTGCGCACTCTTTTGTCCCTTCAAAGGCTATTCAGGGAAACTGCTAGTAAACCCACTCCCATAACTGTCAATCAGCATTTCCTGAATTCAACGAGACAGCTATAAAACTTTCCAGAAAGAGTTTTGTCTGCTGATAACCACTAGTCTCTTATACTGTTTTGAGACATGATCTTTCCAGACCTTATCTCAGGTGTTTACACAATGTGTTTGACTCTGTAGGGTGGGTCATTTGGTCCCCAGAGAGTATTTGCTTATTCAGCGTGAGTACTAAAATGCAGATGTTCATTTGTTTTGATCATCTGCGGTGTTAATTTAAACATGAACAAAGAGACATATATTGGCCCAGAAGGATGTACAGGTGTAAAAGGCTGACTTGACCCATCCTAAACCAGTCCTTTTTTCTTGCTTTTTGTTCAGATGAAGATGCAAACAGAGTGATGGTTGGCAAGATTTCATTTAACCCTAAAGATGTATTGGGACATGGAGCTGAAGGGACAATTGTTTACAGGTAGAAGACAAAATGTGCATTCAGCCTGAAATAGACCAATGAATGTGTTATTTGCATTAGATCTTTTTTAAAAGAAAAAAAAACCATCAAACCTACACCCATCTAATATTAACAGAAATTAAACTTCTGAAAAAGTATATTGTGCGTGTCTGGAATATTTTCATGCAGTATTTCTTCACTAGCAAAAACTGCTTTACTTCCCTTAGAAATGTTTAATGACCAAATGCATCTGTTTGCAACATGATAAATGCTTTAATAGGCCTCTGTCAAATGTCGTCTTGTGTCGCTTTGTACATGCCTTGTCTGCAGTGTAGAAGGATGATGTGGTTTTCCTTCCTGTCTGCAGGGGGACATTTGATAATCGAGATGTTGCAGTGAAAAGAATTCTTCCCGAGTGCTTCAGCTTTGCAGACCGTGAAGTACAGTTGCTGCGAGAGTCAGATGAGCATCCAAATGTGATCCGGTATTTCTGCACGGAGAAGGACCGGCAGTTTCAGTACATCGCCATTGAGCTGTGTGCTGCCACTTTACAGGAGGTGATGGGAGATGAGTTTGTGCAAGTCTGCTCCCTGAAAGGCCTTCAGTTTCCTTTAGCTTAAGTTGCTGAAGTGCCTGCTGCAGGAGAGGTTCTAGTTACCCCTGCCATCACCTCTGTGACAATTACATTTTCCTGCAACAGGGGTGTTGTCAGACCTTTAGAAAGACATCCCTAAGCCTGTACTGATTTAAGGCCAGAGGCTGTTGTCCTTTGATTTTTTTCCTTCTTATGAAGGACTCCCTTCTAGTCATCCTCCCACTCCTATCACCCAGACTTTGAAGACCCTCTGCTCTTGCTCTGGAGCACAGTGCTGTATGGACTTCCTGCTCTGAATGATGTTTTAGAGATCATTGCTGTCAGCCAAAAAAAAAAAAAAAAAAAGTCTTTTTTATGCATGTTACCAACTCGCACAATTTACTCAGTCCAGCCTTTTTTTTTGGAGGGGGAGAAGGGGATATACTTACTGTTTATGCAGAGGTAACGATAAGCAATGGTGTGGCTGAATCTCCTGGTTTTCTGTTGTAATTTATAGTATGTTGAGCAGAAGGCCTTCAGTCAGCATGGCTTACAACCCATCACTCTCCTGCAACAGACGACATCTGGTCTTGCTTACCTGCACTCCCTTAGCATTGGTAAGAATGCCTCTCGTTTCAGTATTGGATGGAGAGTGGTACATTTACTTAAAAAAAGAAGAGAAACTGGTCTGGTGCTGGGAGCTTGTATTTATTTAATCCTAGAAGAGAGAGTTGAGAAGCTCCACCTAGTGCTGGCAGCAATAGTGTCTGTCGTTTGACACCTGTAACATTCACTGCACTGGAGTCATGAAGCTAATCGTTACCATTTGTTCAGGGCGCTGCATTTTTTGGATAGAAGTCCTATAAATCATGATGACTAGTGGTTATGGAATAAAAAAGTGTTGAGCCTCTACTAAAGTTTGAGGTTAGGACTTTGATTTAATGAACAGTATTTCAGCCTTGTGAAAGGTTTACAATGCGGATACATTAAAAATTTACAAATATTGTTGGGATTGCCTGGAGTGGATAAATAGGTGTTTATAATAGTCCACAGGGACCTGAAGCCCCATAACATCCTCATCTCGATGCCTAACGCCCATGGGAAAGTCAAAGCTATGATTTCAGACTTCGGCCTATGCAAGAAGCTGGCAGTGGGCAGGCACAGCTTTAGCCGTCGGTCGGGCGTGCCAGGCACCGAAGGGTGGATTGCCCCAGAGATGCTGAGTGAAGATTGCAAAGAGAACCCTGTAAGTCCTCCTCTCCCCTGGGAGAAGGCAGCACAACCAACGCGTGGCACGTTGCTGCAGTCAGACCTTAAGATACACAGTACTTGATGCCTGGGCGTTCACAGAATCGTAGAACTGTTTGGGTCGGAAGGGACCTTTAAAGGTCATCTGGTCCAGCCCCACATTCCTGCTGGCTTGCAGCTGAATATGTGATACTGAAAAGTTTTCTTCTACTTTTAGATGCAAAATAACCACCCTGTGATGATGGCTCAGTCTTCAGGGGGAAAAATGAAAGTTTTAATGCTATTAAAGGTTGTTTATTTGCAGACATATACCGTGGACATCTTTTCAGCTGGCTGTGTCTTTTATTATGTGGTATCTGAAGGCAGCCATCCCTTTGGCAAATCTCTACAGCGGCAAGCCAACATTCTGCTGGGTGCATACAGCCTGGAGTCTTTAAATGCAGGGAGGCATGGTAAGAAAAGCGCAATAAACATAAACCACAGGATTTAGCGAACTTCCATGGGCATTAAAATGACAGAACAATGACTCACAGTGATTCCCAACATGGCAGTAGGGAAAGTTGTATTCCTAACATACTCCCGAAGTAAAATTCCTAAAGTTCTTAGAATTAGTACCTCAAAGCATCTCTGGGATACAAAATTTGGAACTCTGCAAGCGTGACTGTAGAGTTATTTCATATATTTAAAGAGTTATTTCATGTATTTCATAATCACACTGATTGAGCGCTACTGGCCTTCTGTTGGTTGCCCAGCATATCAATGAGGGCAGTACTGGAGCTTGTGGGGCCAGCGTTCAGGATCATGTTGGAGGAACTAGAGAACATACTGATTTTCTAAAGTACAAAACATTAGATTTCCCTGCAGCCTATGAATTATCACCCTTTTCCTTGCAGAGGACATAGTTGCTCGTGATTTAATAGAGCAAATGATAAACATGGACCCTCAGAAACGTCCGTCTGCCGGCTGTGTGCTAAAACACCCATTCTTTTGGAGTTTAGAAAAACAGCTCCAGTTTTTTCAGGTTTGTGTTGACCTTTTCAATCCTATCAGTTCTAAGGACTCCTGTAGACATTCTTCGTATCTCAAATTCAGTCTCTCCTAACTTTGTGGATGTTTGAGGTGATAGAATCCACAACCTTACTGTGAGGACTGAAGAAGCAAAGCTGTAATACCCAGGTGGTATCTCTTAAGAAATTAATCATGGAGTAAAGTAGAATCATAACTCTGTTATCAGACCAGGCTGTAATTGGCCAGAAGCAGCAATTCTAAATTGTTGGAAAAAGCTTGGAAATAAAACTAGAACTAACCTCAATGTCTCTTCCAGGATGTTAGTGACCGGATAGAGAAAGAATCTTTAGATGGTCCAATAGTCAAGCAATTAGAAAGAGGCGGAAGAGAGGTGGTGAAAATGGACTGGAGAGAGCACATCACGGTTCCTCTTCAGACAGGTAACGGATAGTATTGTATCAGAGTAGAAAGGAGTTACATGCTGTTGTTCCCCGTTTGCCGGGACAGGACAGCAAGGGCAACGCTGCCTGAGTTTAGGCACATGACCTTTACTTGTCAGCAAAGCATTTCAAGTTATTAAACCACACGTTTATATATTGAAACACACCCATAAGGATATGTGACTATAGGCACACGTACCTTACTACTTCTGAGGCCAGCAACTGAAACTGCATCAAAACACAAGGAGAAATCTTGACGTTTCTTTTGCAGATCTTCGAAAATTCAGATCCTATAAAGGAGGGTCGGTGCGGGATCTTCTGAGGGCAATGAGAAATAAGGTAAAGGACTTCTTCCCATAAGCAAAATGCACACTATGGTTCTGCCTCCTTTTGCTGTTTGTTGCCAGCCTATGTCTATTTTACCTTGGTTTAGGTATTGAGCTGCTTTCTGACTAATGTGAGGTTACTTTGTCCATGAAAATGCATCTCGGACAGACCGCTCCATTTAAAAGAGGATCCTTGGAGACGTACCCTCCGGCTGAGCTTTCCCCTATCGTTTTTTCCTTTACAGAAGCACCATTACCGAGAACTGCCCCCCGAAGTGCAGGAGACCCTGGGCTCCATCCCAGATGATTTTGTGTGTTACTTTACAGCTCGTTTCCCTCACCTGCTCCTACACACCTACAATGCTATGCGTATCTGCTGCCAAGAAAGACTGTTTCAGCATTACTATCACCAGGACTCTGCAGAGCTGAGCCTTGCAGGAGACACTGTTTGAGAGGGATGTAACTTTCTTCTCTGGGACCAACATTCCAAGCACAGGGCTGTGAAACAGGCCTACCTTTAGCAGGGAAAAGTGGGATCAAAGAGCTGAATTCTCTCTCTCGGAAGAGACCAAGCTTCCAAAAAAGTGCCTTGTACTTCTGCCTGCGCTGGAGCAGGAGACGGGAGGAGCCCGAGGAGTGAGTGCTAACTTCAGAAAAGCAATGAACCCTGGTGATGGAGTTACTCCAAGGCAGTTTTCAAGACAGTGAAAATGGAGAGAACAAGCTGGATATAACCATCACCCGATATCCCTGTACTGTATGTGATTTTACAACGGATGTGTTTTACTACAAAGAATCGAAATACAGTGATTGAAATCATATAATTACTAGGGACCGGGATCTGCAAAAGGAGCCTTTCAGTTGTAGCGAATCATCAGAACCTGCTATTGCACTACTGCCACATTATGCATTAGTGATTGTAAAGGGAATCATTTATGTTTATCCAAAAAACAGTACAGAGAGTATAATTTCTGCTTAATCAGTACTACCCTGGAAAATTAGTCCCTCATACTTGAGCAGATACAGTGAAGTTCTAAAAAAATACTGACTTGAAAAATCAGTTAAAGGTTTACCTACTTTGAAAATAAGCTTAATTGTTTAAATATCAACCAGTATTCACAGACAAGCTTGAACAGTCCTTGACTTAAATCACAGTATCAGAAAAGATCTACACAAGTAACTTCAGAAGAATACACTGATGGCAGCTGTGAGCTGCTGGTGAGAAGCTAATGATTTATCTACTGCAAGTGTTCCTTACTTTCTCATAAAGAAGGGTCGCCGGTTGCAGAGCCAGAGGCAAGATGAGTCCTGGCGAAAAGGAGCTAAATAGGAAATGACAAGAGATGTACAGAACAGTGAAATTAGAGGCCATGGTTTTAATGGGTGCGATGAGACTGTAAAGGAACCCCATTTTCTGGCTGTATGGGTTGCTAATTCCATCCAAGTGAGCCTGTGCTTTTAAAGATGCAGTATTTCTTTTCATTGGCCCTAAAACTGTGACGAAGCATTGAGTGCAGGAAGGATGAAGAAATGCTGAATTTTAACAGAAGTGGGGTGTTCCTTTACAATGTATTTATTTAACATATTTATATTTATTTAATTTTTACTACAAAGTAGTATCAAATCCAAGTGGTACAAGTATAAAGCATGCCAAATCATTCTTAATCGGTTTTGTGTTTATATTTAATCATATTATAAGAACTGGAAGAGGAAAGTGATACTGCATCTTTCAGTGGAATTCATTAAAGGAGAGATTACAAAGCGGGAATCTGTATGGGTGTGCCATTGTGTCTTAAACTAATAAATTATTGACAGTAATGTGTATGATTGGGTACATACAGCTACTTTTCTGGAGCTACTTTACAGGAAGTTTTTTTCCTAGTTTTGCAATGTATGACAGCAATTTACCTAAGATGCCAACTGTGCAAGTTACATGTTTCTAAAGCTTGAAAAAAAAATTATGGTAGTTTTACCTAAGAAGATTCAAAGCCTATTTCATATTTTTGTACTTCTCATGTACAGTTCTTTTGTAAGTCTACTAAATAAAGACTTGTACTCAGATTAAAAAAACCTGCAACTGTTAGTGATGATGTGTGGCTGGGGAAACGGGCCGGCCTGCTGGCACAAGTGGACTAACAGCATTCAGACACAGGGCTGGGGACGCTGAGCAGGGGAAGAGGGTGACACACCTACAGCTGCACTGGGCCCGCAGCAGCCACATCCTGCCGGCGCCAGGGCCTGCGCGAAGCCACTGTCTGCTTCTTGGCAAAACCAGGACCCTGGTGCAGGAAACACACACACACACACACGCTTACTTGTGTGGGGCTGGGGAGCATGGAGCTTCCTCGAAGGCCTGGGAGCCTCATTTTGTCATTCTAACAGTCCCCAGGCAAAGCCACCTACAGGCAGGCAAACAGGTAACATGGCTGTGCAGTACAGATAATGACCATGTGGTTTACAGGAAAAAAACAGTCTGTAAGACAGGCGGAGGCGTGGAAGGCTGAGAGGGCACCTCCTTTCACAAGTACCAGCACAGCCGTCCTGTGCCTCAGAGGGCTGAGTCGTCACCACTGTCCATGGCCCTGCCGACCTCTTCTTCACTACTTACCTCGGTGGGCTGGCCGGGAGGGAGGAGGTAGCTGATACAGAGGGCAATAAGCGGGTGGGGGTAGATCTGCCTGATACAAAAGAAACCAAACCCAAAAGTTAATAATACCCCAACAACCACCCCTGCCCAAGCACCCTGACACGTCCCCTGTTTTGGTGGGGCAGCCACCCAAGGGACTCTCCTCAGGCCAGCACTGGGGATGGCGGCACCACCCAGCAACAGCACTGCCAAGAAGGGGGTGGAGACTTGGTGACTTAACGAGAATGTTTATTTAAAGCAGTTTTCCCCGGTTTTATTGCCAGATATCAGTAGTGCCATCTATAAAAGCTCCGTCAGTGCGCTGCAGGAACACCCCTGCAGCTCAGACTCCCACCCGTGCAGCGGCCTGGCACAGCAGCAGGTTGGAGCATCTTCCCTCTGTCCCCCGCCGCCTTTGGAAACACTTTCCTTGCAGGTAAGATCTGGCAGTACAGCACTGGAGACCCTTCCCTTACCCAAGGTGAGCCATCCCTGTGCTGGTCCTGCGTGGGGCGGCGGGGGGGGCGCGGAAGGCCATTCCCAGCCTGGCGCTTACATTACCAGTAGCAGGCCATGCAAAAGTGATGCTCCCCCCGCACTACTGCCCTCGCAGCTCTGCAGCCCCCGCGTCCCACTGGGGAAAGAGCTGCTCAGCTCAAGCGGGGCTGTCTGAGCAGCTCGGGGGCGGGG
>VWZL01006767.1:0-16491 GCA_013396915.1 Stercorarius parasiticus | reverse complement strand
CGGCCCCGGCCCCGGCCCGCTGCCGCTGCTAACGAGAAAGCGCCCTCTCATCCGTTTGCTTGGAGCCGTGCTCGAAACGTGTGTCAATACTTCTGGGAGCGAGAGGCAAAGTCACGCTGGAAATACTCCAGTTTCCCAGCAAAACGCACCAGCCAAAATCCCTGCCGAGTCCCTTTGGTTTCGAAGAGACTATTTGTAGACTCACCTGGCTTAAGCACTTGGGAAATACACCTACCTGGAAATCGTTCTTACAACTAAGCACATCAAGAACAGTTTTGTTTCCACGCTGCACCAAAGGACAGCAAAGGCATGGTCATTTTCCCTATAATGGTAATGATTTCTCATGTACATTTTTAATAGCTCATATCCAGCACGGCAATACAGGCCATAACAACAGTGCATCCCCTCATGCCCCAGAAAATAGCTACTTTCTTAGCCAGTGAAGACTTCAAAAGTGACGACCTGGTTGAGATGACACTCCTAGCTTCCAGGTGAGTGTGGTTGTGGTTCTTGCTGAACATGTAATGGTGGAAGAACACTTAGTGTTACTTGGACACAACAGCCGAAGTTCACCAAGTCTCAATGCTCACCACTTGGCCAAGAAAGAAGCTGTTTCCGCAGCAAGATTAAGTGAGCTGAGCCTTCAGGTGATGGTTAAAAAAGCAGATTCATATATGTTAGAAGGATGACACATGTTTAGCAATTAGCTTCATTATTGGCAGGCAGGTCTGAAAGACATCAGCAGATTGAGAGTGACTGGCTGTATGCTGTCTTAATTCTACATTGGTCTAGATGCAGTACCAGGTTCACAGATTTCAAGTGCGAAGTTTAATCCAACATCTTCAACATCAAGGACTCAGTCAATATGTTTATTTATCAACTATACAGACACTCTTTTCTATGTCAAAAACACCTTTTCTGGTACCGAAAGAACAGATTTTGGATGCTATGCAGCAGTATTCATGTGGCCAACCCTTGAGCCTTGTAGGACAATGGCTGTGGGACTAAATACACAGTTAAACTGTGATTCTCAGATATTGTGTCTGGTCAGTCCCCTGGGATTTTAAAAGTATGTGTTCCAGGTCTCTATGAGTGTACTGTGCAGAGCATGGATTTTGGCCAACAGCCGTGACACTCTTCATAGTGCTCTGTGGTGTTTTGCCATCCATAAAAACCTCCATAAACTCTTGAATTAGCAATGCTGATGGGAAATAAGAGTGTATATATGCCAGATACAACCCCCGTTGTATCTGTACACCTGTTACACAGCTGTAACAGGTCTGACAGTCGAAACAGGCACGAGGTGGGAGAAAGGAAACTTTGCAGCCACCCTTTTATAACAAGCAAACTGCCTGTTCCCTGAGGCGGTTTGAAATAGGGGCAGAGCCCAGGGGAGCACAGCGGCCACAGGGGCTGAACGCCTGCGTGGAAGAGCAGAGTGCCATGCAGGCACACTTGCAGCAGGATCAGCAGCTTTATCAGCCTGACACACACACACGGGCTTTTCCCCTCAGCCAGGAGTATTTGCTTGGGCTCAGCACTCTGTCAGCACACACACAGCCTCGGACTAGCAAGTTCAGAGCCAATAGGGTGTCTTTTCACTGAACTCCCTCACAATACAGCCATGATCTCTCTCGCCCTGCCTGAGGCTCAGCCAAGCATGCAGAGTATAAGACCCTCCACGGTCCCTCCCCCTTCTTGCTTTCTGGTTGTTTTTTGAGGTACAATATGAAACAGGGAAAGACACTTTATTTTCTCCTGTCATTTATCGCCAATCCTAACTTTTTAGATTTCTTTGCAATAGACCTACGTGACAAACACAGTACCAGATAGGCACTGACTTTCTTACTGCATTTTTATTTTCAGACTTGTGGCTATCACCTACCATTTGTGTCTAATTCATGGCATCCCCACAGGCAGTACAGAGCTGGGCAGCACGGGATGGAGTGTGTGCTTGGAAAGCCCAAGCTGGCCTTTGCCCAGAGAGGAAGCAAGTTTGCAGTAGCCCAATCCCTTAAGCAGCTTATCTCCTCTCTGCTGCAGCACACGGGGGTATGGTGTAGTCAGGCCTCCAGCCCCTGCTCGCTGATGCAGAGCCACCCTGGACTAGTACAGGGTTAGGATGTTCCACAGAAATGTAAGAAACTGGAGAGGCAGATCTCTGCTCTGTGTTATTGGAAAGGAGAATTGAACACACATCTTCCACAGGCAAAGGAGCAGATGCACAAACAAGCTTGGAGGTCAGCATCTCTCTGCTCTGGTGAATAGCTGGTTAGTGATACAGAGTCTGACATGTCCAACAAATGAGTATAGAACCTACGCAGCCTGGTCAGCAGAGCACTCAGTTACAGTTTGAACCTCCTGTCTGGGACTGAACATCCTCAATATTACAGCCTGAAGAGTGGAAAAAGCCTTCAGTGATTCAAGCCGATCTATTCCTACTTAGATAAATCACTGGCAATTAAAACATCATAATCACAAAAAATAAAGTCATATTCCTGACTGGTGCTAACAGTGGCCTACAGTATAGGTACCATATACAAAGTAAAACTAAACAGCACATTGGGATGGGCTAAAGCCCACAGTTGGTCATCATTTAGTAAATGTATTTCTGTTTTGAAGAACAGTTGTGTAGTTTCTGAGTACAGATCCTGCAGTGAACTCCAGAAGAGGCTGTAACCCTTTCCTCTACAGGGTGAATGGGCAGTTGTGATTTGTAGAGCTCACTGAAAGGAAAATATTGAGACCAAGAGGTATGTAGGCTTTCAAAGACAAATGATCATCTCCCAGATGAAATCATTAGCCAAGAAACTAGCCACAGAAGGAATGATCATAGAAAATAATTTTCAAGACAATCATGAAAGAAGATGAATTCTTTTAGGATTAATGTCCAGTAAAGAAGAAGGAATATTGTCCCCCAAGTTAAGATAGAAAGTGACTACATGAAAGAGAGGAAATGTAATTTTAGATAGAGCCATCTGAAATTAATCTGAAAAAGGATCAGATCAAATTGCTGTGTTTATATTGTATGGAAAAGTATTTGCCACGCTAGCTGTGATGGTGGTGTGTGCTGTCCGCTCGCTTTGTCCCCACATGCATGTGTGGCAGCAGCAAGAAGCCAGGCCCAGGTGGGAGGGCCTGTGCCAGCTCTTCAGAGCTCACATCTGGCCCAGACCCATGGCACATCTGTCCATGCATGTGGTCTGTCAGGCCTTGAGAACGCCCACGTGGAGACCCTCAAAAGGCAGCACGGACCTAAACTTGTGTTCACCACAATACATTCAATAGCTTCCCTCCACACCCTGACCATCGCAAGGCCATGCCCTGAAACACACCAGCAACTAAAACACCACATCTTCTCATGGGACACTCTGTATCATGTGAAACTTGCCAGCAACTAAAACACCACATCTCCTCATGGGACACTCCGTATCATGGGACACTATGTGAACACGCTAGTGAAGTAAAGGACAATATTGTCTTTGATTTTATGTAGCCACAAAGATATAGATCACAAAAGAAGCAGCCAACTAAGAGTCTGTCTCAATTAGGAAAAAAGCTGTCTTTGCCCAGGTAGAAATGTCAATGTAGCCTTTTTCTTTCAACTGTTAGATGAATAAATGCTTTCAGATTATAGCCTCTGAAATAACTCATTCTTGCAGAAAGAAGCAGAGAGACAGATTCAATCTTTTCCTTTGCTGAGGTAAGTGCTGCAAAGGTGGGTTTTTTATTGTAGACTCACCACTTATGAAGAAATTACATCATTTCCCTTTGATGCTGGGGACTGAAACAGAGTTCTTTATTTTTTTTTTTTTCCTTAATTCTTCACTGCCAGTTTAGAAAGCCTTATTTGTCCAAGCAAAGTTTCTCTGCCACTGCAATTCGCCTGCAGTGTTATCTGTTCAATAGTGACCCATCACTCTGGGACAAAAATTCCATCTCTAATTCTTGCAAAAAATCGGTTTCAGTAGCACCGAAGGAGAAATTGCGGAACCCCATATTTTGAGGAATAGCAAACCATTCAAGAAACATGTCAGAAATCATTGTTAGGCTTAGATATGAAGGATATAGCACAGTCTTTACTGAAAGAAATGACCAGTGCTTGTTGAAATTTATTTTTTTTTAATCTTAAAATTTTCCTAGCTGTTTTCAACACTGTTGTCAAGTTTTGAGAATTCTTCCTTGCTAGAAATGCTGTCGCATTTTCTATATGTATTTTTTTAAATTTTCCAAACATTTTTACTAAAGACCGTTAGTGAATTTGGGATTTAAAACTATGCAAGGCAGCCAAGGATGCTGTCCGTCTCCCCTCAGCAGAAATTGTGTCTTCACTCTGATCCCCATCTCCCCAGGCTGACTTTACCACATGGAGCCTATTTGTTAGAGTCTCTCTTGGCTTACGTCAGTCTCTAAGAAGGAGAAGACCCTGACTCCCCATCCCTTGTCGTGCTGGCTATTTCCACTGTGAGATCACTTTGAGTAATTCATTTCTAAAAAGCCTGTCCCTGTATTTGCACTGTAAATACACACACCGTGTCAGAAATCTCCCTTCAGTACATTCTGCTAAGCTTAAACAAAACTCTTGATTTTGGAAACACTAGACAGGACATTGTAAATCACCACCTTTGAAGGCATAAGGCAATGCCTTCCTTTTACTAAGTACACTTGTAAAGCCGCACAGAGACATTTTCCAGAACTTCGAACAATTCAGTCTTCTGGTAAAACGAAAAATGGTTTGCTTAAACACCTGTATGGAAAGTGATATCTAATCTTTTGTGTTCGCTATTGGAGAGTGCTCAGGTCAATGAACAGTCAATAGAAGGTAGAGGTAACTCTTAGTTTCTATTTTATTTTACAGTCAAGGTTGAGTATTTGCTTTTGAAAGATTGGAGGAGTTGGTTGGCAGTGCCAGGGAACCGGATTCTTTTTATCTGCATGCTTGTTATGAGGAGGAGGCAGGTGCAAAGCAAGCTTTCTAACACCGTCTGCAGCAATAATCCCCACCTGAGCATTGACTGGCCACCTGCTCTTCAGGCACAGAGATAATTCAGGCTCTAAGTCAATGTAGTTCTAAGTCTCGGCTAAGTAAAGACTCATAAATTACTCAAATTACAGTAACATCAGTGGGCATGTCAATATATCAATATTTGATCACTGTCAGTGATTCCTTCTGGATTCACCCCAAGGCACGCAGTCCAACCTGAAATGGCCTAACCTGATTTAATGCACCTGTGGTTTATGGAAGACCTATTCCAAACACTGCTAAAGACAGCACGTACCTTCCCGATAACCTTCACGCCACCAGCTACCCAGCTTATTGTTAGAGCGCAAGCATCCTGAAAGCTGATGAATGTTATGCTTGTATATCTCAGTAGTCAAAATCCAAAAGTGTTTCACCCACAGAGTGGGCCTCAGTTTACAGTGGTATTTATCATTTTTGTGGGAAATTACTTCACACTGCTTAGGGACACATCCATGCTGAAATACACAGTGTGAGGTGACTGCTGAGAGACACAACAGACAGGAAAATGCAGAGATGTGCAGAAGCAAGTTTGTTAGGAGGTAAGGCAACTACTTTTATGCAGGGGAGAAAAAAAAAAGAGAGACAGGTGAGGCTTGGTCTCAATTCTTCTGTTATCTAAATTGATTCATTTATTCCCTGTAAATTACAACTGCCTACATGTCAAACAGAACATTACCATGATCCAGGACCACAACATTCCATGCTCCCCAGTCCTGATACAATACCATTCCTCCCCATTGATTGAAATACCAGTCTTTGCTCTCCCGAGACAATTTAAAGCTGTACACTATGGAGGTGCCACAAAACTACGCAGGAAACCACCCGTGGCACAGAAGCCCTGCAGAAACAGAGCTCTGCGCTTAACCTACTGGTTTGTTATCTTTCAGAGAAATATGCTAGGATTCATTGAAAGACCTGCCAGCTAAACCCCTCTTTACATCACTCTCACTGACCTACAGGGCGGCCATCCTTAAGGGCATGGCTGGGAAGCCAAGGGCAGGTGGGAATGGGCAAACACCATCTGCTGTGAGCAGTGCTGGGGCTTGAGCTCAGCTGAGAGCGTTGGAGGAAGGTGTGTGAAGAAAGAAATACTCAGGAAACACCCCATTAGCTCACAATTAAGAAGCAAGGAAAGTTATTTGAGGTTAGTTTTGCAACCATGCCAGGTGAAAATGAAGTAAAAACATTGGCTTCCCTAAGTTTTCAAGGAGCAAATGTGTCCACGTATGTCCACCATGTGATGGACATATTAAAATGAATTGGTCATTGCTGACTTGTTACTCAGATCCACTCAACAAAAACCTGAAAAAATCTCAGTAAAAAATCTAGCCCAAAGCATCAGATGGCAAAAACAAGCTGCTTTCCACACATCCCTCCCCCCCCCGCCGGAAACTTTGCTAAGATTCACAACCTATTCTAGGAATTACAGGCAGAGCAGAGAGTTACCAATACCACCTTTCACCAGTGACGTTGGCTTTTTTTTTGGGCCCAGATGGACCCTGATATGATCTGGGAAGAGCTGCAGGTCTCTGTCACCACAGCATACATAGATAAGGAATGGAGAAGTTAGATGAAATGGGAAACAAAATGGAGGGGAGAAAATGAAGCTATATCTGGTAGAAATCAATGAGAGGAATATACCGCTGGTGAAAGATGGACTCACATGAAATTGTGAAGCTTTTTCATACTCTTTCACTCCAGATTATGCAAAAATGGTTCTTTTCTTCTGAGTGTATTTTTGAATTTTAAAAAAAACTATTAAAGCATTATTTATTCCACACCATCCTTTCAAGCAAGGGGAAAAAAATGAATAAAAAAAATAAAAATCTGTTACTGTTCTGGTGACAGGACTATGAGACCTTTTGCTGCTACTATCCTCATAACTTGTAAATGCTCGAAACTTCACAAAAATGTTAAAAGTATCATAACAAGTCCATTTGAAATGCTCCATCAAGAAAATGAAGCCAGGGTCTCACGTTTTCTAGAAGCTCTAGAAACTAGTATTTGCTAAGTCTGTAAGTGTTGTGGGTGAGCATACCACATGTGTCCATGCGCCTCTCCGTCTTACTGACATTACGCGTTTCTTTTGACGGGGCTTGTCTTTCATTTTGGACATACATGATAGCTCATCAAAACAAGAGCTTCCAATGGATGACTGAGAATATGCAGGCAACAGAAAGTACAGGAAACTGTAGCCATGCTGTAATTTCCATCATTCCTTAATCAGGAATGAGGCCAAGAATATTTTAGCATATTCAGGAAGAAGGAGGAAAAAGGAAAACAGCATGCAGAGAACAACTCTACGCTCTAAATGAAGTGGGTACAGTTACTTCATGCTGGATTTATTTCAGCGCAACATAACAGCTTTCCACAAAGTGGTTTAGATGGAATTCCCAGGTGACTCGTTGTTGTATTTAAATACTGCCTGCCTAGGATTTAAATAAACAGCTTTTATATTAATTAGAAACAAATCCTCTCTATTGGAAGGTATTAACTGTTTCTAAATTGCACACATAACAGTTACTCAGACTTTGATTCAGTTACATGCTTTTAAACTTGTCAGCCATTCATAGTCTAATATGCTATAACTACAGTTTACAGCAGTGCAATAAAATATTGATTCAACTGTTTTGACCTTTCATTGATCGGCATAACATGTAATTAAGTCAGTGTACACCTTTTCTTGGAGCAAGCAAGTCTCTCATTGCTAGCGCACCAGCCTAGCTACATATTTATAGCCTAAGCCTAGGAGAATTGTTTTACGCTTGTTTTGCAGTAATACATATGCCAATTATCTCTTTGCTGCTTTCTGATTATAGTTTAATCAAAGACACTCAATACTATGCAAGCAGGACCTGTATGTAGATTACCAGTCTTTTCACTGGCCAAGTAACGTTGATTTCACTAGCTGAGGACCTGACTCAGACGCTTTGTATTACGCAGACAGCAAAACCCTTGTAAAAGGACCTGTGGCTGCCAAAAAGCACAGGAGGTGTTGTTGGATGCACCTGATGTTGGCAGTGCAAAACTCCCACTGAAGGCAGAGCAAAGCTTCCTTCTTAAATCCACAGGGATATTCAGTAGCTCTGAAGTTAGAGCCCCAGTATCAGCCTTGCCCCTAAGATAACAGTCTGGTCTGGCTCCTGGGAACAACGCTCCGCTTTTCTTAGCTTTGACCCCGTTAGGTAAATCCACGTTTCTTTTGTGGCTGACAAGATGTTGTTTCTCTCAGTTTACCTCATGCCATTCAAAAAAGCTAAACAGATTCTCAAAATGTTTATGATCAGATTGAATAGGCCAAATTAATCCTTTGCGCTTTCAGCCTGTTTTTCATTAATTAGTGGAAACCCAACCTGACAATACTCAATATCACAGTCACCAGACTAAGAGTGCATTACTGAGATAAATGGAGAGGGAGGAAGATGTCAGCTACTAGCATTATCATCCTCCTGTATAATAGCTTTCTGTTTGTTTGTTTGAATATATATGATAGTGGTAGATAATACATTACTGTTTTTTTTCAGAGCCTAGGATATTTCCATGAAGTCATGTAAATAAAATATAGAGACCAAGAACAATTGTTCTTGTGTGGTTGTCCAGCGTTTTTGGAAACCTCTTGCATGAAACTCCCCTCTTTTTTTGGTGCCTTCACAGACCCGTTTAATTCCTGGGTGCATTTTCAGAAGTGTAAGTGCACAGAAGCCTTTTTCTAGGGGCACCTTTTCTCTCTCAAAATGTACACTCACATGAAGCCAGTGTTATCCCAGCTCTTGGCCTCTCTCAGATGCGCGCTCTCGGGCCACCACAACGAGAGCTGCTGATTAGCTTTGGTTCCTCACAATCTCTGTGCTTCTACCATAGTGACTCTTGCAATAAAATGCTACCTCAGAAGGCCTTCAGTGGTTCTGGTTTCCCCCCTACTCACACCGGGTTAGTTTGTCACATTGTTCTAAAATCCCCCAGCAGGTGGGCAGTGGATCCAAAGGACGAGGGGCACGGGCAGGTTAGGAAATTTGGGATACCCAGCTGCCAGATGTGTCGTGGCGCCCTTCTCACAGCTCCCTCGTGTTCTTTACTTCTCCCTCCTGCACCCAACTCCCCTCAAAACTGCTCCAGCGCTGCGTGAATGGGAGTCAATGTTGCACAGAAATGATTGCTAGAAAGCAAGGAGGTGGTTACCCTTATTTCGCAGTTTCTGCTCAGCTTTGTCTGGTCCTAAACTCGTGATTTATGTTAATCACATCTGGTTTTTGCAAGGCCGTCTTGCTGCAAGTCACAGCTCACACCCAGTGTGGCGGAGGGTGGCAGGGCCATTTTCATCCCTTTTAACGCAGAGGGCAGCCAAGGGTGAGATGATCCCTCTGCAACAGACAGAGCAGCCAAAGGACTGCTGTAATTTATTCGTTGGTGACGCAAACTGCCCACACCAGGATGTGGTGGGATAAACTCTCTGTATCCACCTGCAGCAAAAACTCAACGTCCTGTTCCCACTGAAGGGGTACGCAACTTTCGCCATTCAAATTTCAAGTAATATCAAAAAATAATTTTATGTCTCTCTGGGCATATAGAGGAATGTGTGTGGTGGGGGAGGAAGACAGCATTTTTTTTCAGACTTTGCAAAACTGCTAGTATCAAATTGTGCAGAACACAAAGAAAAGTTATAGGAAGATGCTTCTGAGGCCTGATAACAGGAGAGAAAGGAAAGATATGAGCAGGAACCGTGGACTGTCCTTGCATCTACAGGAGGGAAAGGCAAAGGGACAGGGACTACAGGACTTCCATCAAGATACTTTGATCACCAATTCTATACCAGTTCACACAGGAGGATGGCAAGGGCATACTAGCAAGGTTTTAGGAAGGATAAGCAAGCCCTTCACCTACAAACCACACTCCTCCTAGAAAGCAGTGGAGGGTTCCCTATCCTCCAGTCTCTGGGAGACATAGAAGGTCCTGCGTCTTCTCTTGTTTCTAGCGTGCAGTGCAGCAAAACGTGACAGCTTATGACAGAGTCACATACTCTGAGTAATTAAAAGCTCTGTAGATAAAGTCCTTTGCTATTGCCCACCAGGTAGAGAGAGCTTTAAAGATATTTGCTGAGAATACAGGTGTATTCGAGGTGTGGTAGCCTGAAGGAAGTAGAATAAGGTAGCTAAGGAGGAAGGCCTTTTCTTTCCCACGTACTTCCATGGCTGGAGCTAGTTTGAGAATATCTGCTGTATACTGCAGCGCACAGATTAGGAAGCACTGGAAATTGTGACAGGATCTGGACAATAAGTTAGAAACAGAAGGTAAAAGAATTGCTAAGGTGCCAGATTTTTTAAGGGACTTCAGTCCAACCACTAAATTCACTCCTGCAAACATGCAGGGGGTGGGGGTGTGTGCGCGCACCAGTCTTCACCTTTGCAAATAAACAAACCATTTGTTTAAGCAAATCCACTTGCCCTGTATTCCAGCTACTTAATTTATGAGCACAGGTTTCTGGCTGACAGTTTCAGAGGATGTTACGTCTGAACTTAAGGTCCAGTGGTTGCCTTCATGATCAGTGGTTGCCTCCTGATCCTGTGCTCAGCCTGAAAAAAAAAATGAAAAAAAAAAATAATCAAGGAGCATGTTGACAACAGCATTTACACACTTCTACCATCATCTTCAAAACAGAGGAAAAACACCCTGTATCATACTTCTTTACTCACTGTCTGTCCTTGCTGCCAAGCTGATTGACCCGTATAAAACCAGAGAAGGAAACTGTGCTTGCTTTGAGAGATTGCTAAGCAAGGGGAGCAAATGCATGGGCACACACTGCAGCATCCCTCTGCCTCCCTACCAGCTCCAGCCTTGTGTGCCAGTGGGGGGCTGAAACCGATGAGACCATTAAGCTATGAGATCCCGTGCTCTTTTTGAGCTAAGTGGGGACAAGCTTAGGCAATACTTGAGCTGACCTCTCCCCCGTGCAGGGTTCAGTCCCTCCAAATTAAGGCTGAGGGTCACTGATGAGGCTGGTTGAGGAGGCTGACATTGCAGGTGCAGTGTGCTCTTTGGGATGGATAAAAGAAAAAGAAGAAAAAAAGAGGGAAAATTGTATTTCACTTGTCGATTCTGATGTACAGTCTCTCTTGCTGCAAATTTGTAAGAATGCGTAAATGGGGGGCGGGGGGGAGGGTGAGCATGGGTGAGTGTAATAAATAGGGGTAGTCTGGAGTGCTTTATCAGAAAACTTTTTCTGCAAAGCAAACGTAACCTGCCAGTGAGAGTATGAATACCTTGCTAGGTGGGGGGGGCGATGCTAAACTCCCAGAGGACATCCCTCAACACCCACATCACCCTTTGATTTATGCCTTTGGAGCCTGATATGGGGGAATACAGTGTTTCAGACAACTTTAAGAGAAAGACTGCCACATTGAGCCACTACTCTAACCCCATCAACTCTAAGTCTCCTCTGTCCCGCTGCTTTCAGGGCCCTCAGCCACCCCGCTGTGCTTTCATTGCCCCCTTCACAGCGCAGAGGAGTACATTTGTTATGACATTATTATTTTCAGGGAGTGTCTACCAGTTGCAAACTCCAGGACATGATGCCCATGGTCAGAAGACACCAGCTACGGCTGTCAAGCACCCTGTGGCACAGCCTGGCATAGCTCAGAAGAGCCAGGCACACATATTATCTGTGTAATCAGCACCAGCCATCACAGTCCCACACAGACACAACAGCCAAAATGCTACTGCCTGAGGCCCGTGGTCTGACACCATCACAGCTGATCATGTGCAGGTGGGATAAGCTCTCATCTGGTCCATCCCCCTCAGGCTTGAGCAGAGACCTCAGCTCCAGCCAGCTGCGAGAGGTAAAGAGGACCACAATGACTATATTGCTTTTTCTAGATTTTGTCCCTGATAAAATAAACACACTGGCAAGAAATCTTAGAATTCTTTCAAATGTCTCCAGAAAAAAATTTCAAGTGAGGAATAATTATTAAAAACTAACCAAACAAACAAAAAAACAAAGCTAAAACCAGCCTGTCTCCTTTGTAACCCTCCTCCCTCGGTAACGAAGAGTGAAAACTTTGCTTCATGCAGAGGTTTGAAAACCAACCCCCCACAGGTTTGCAGGGTATTCCCCGCACACAGTGAACAATGAGCAGGCTGCGGTTCCAAGCAGGACACAGAAATGATAATCAGAGCCGTCGGTCTGTCAGGGAGGCTCATGCCTGCGGCAGTAGGTCAGAGCTGCGTGGCTCCCCATCGCATAAGAATACCTCCATGGCGCTTCCCGGCAGCTGGGAACTTTTTGTGCCACACATGCCAGCTTGACAGCCAGCACTTTTCTCATTCTGTTTACTTCCTTGAAAATAAACAACTGTTTCTCCTTTCCAAGGATCCGTTTGTCCATTAGCTGTGTTTTCCTGGGCTCTCACATTTCTGCTGAACACAGTTCCCCTTATTAATGTGACAGGCGCTATGCTCTACACACCATACTCACTCCTGTCATACAGCATTTTTATAAAGCACAATTTACCTGAATTTTTTACATGCTGTTTATGGGGCAGGTGTCAGCTCGCTTGACCAACTGATCCTTATTATTTAGGAGAAAATCTCCATGCCCTAAACGGGTCATTACATGGCCAATGTGTCTGAGTTTCAATTACAAATTAAGTGTTTAACTGCTGGAGCGGGGGGGTCGCCCCTGAAAAATCTTCTCTACAGGGTCTTTACTCTCCTATCTTATTTGACCACTCCTATGAACACATTAATCCAAAATCTAGGCAAGTTTTGTGGGCCAGACCCGTTGCTGATGGAAAAGTGGAGTCATCCATGCAGAACCACTGATTTGTGTCCCCTGGCAATCTGGCTTACACAAAATGAGATAAAGTGTTGGGTCTTTTTAAAAAAATATTGCAGAAAAGACTGGGAATGACCTTCTCAGCCTGACAACAAACTCCATTTTGCTCTCATCCTTCTCTGTGAAACACCCCCATAAGACATGGTGCCCCACAAGAAGGTTGAAGGAAGGAGGTGCTGTCCCAGCAGACCCGCTGGAGACCTGCATCTACATCTCCCTCACCCCCATGTAGATCCTCTGTTGCTGACAGTACAGCTGAGATCAGGTTTCAGACTTTCTTCCCATAAGAAGCATTCATCTGGCTGCTTCTCTTCCACCCAGCAGCCAAGTTCAAAAATTAGAGAGAGTTCATATATGGAGACCTAGAGCCAGCTTACCCATGCATCACTTCCTAGGGAATGGAGCTAAAAAGGAGGAATACAGAAAAACCTCACTATACCCCTATATCGTGCCTCACGCAAACTAGCAAGGCAGAAATGCCTCAGGTGGTGAGCTCTGCTGTCAGCCGTATTTAGTGAAGGACTGCCTTATCTTGGATACCTCATCTGATCCCAGGTACTGCAGTATCACATATGAAATAAGAATCTCATGAAGGGCTTGAACACCAGGAACATGAAACATTCACCTACTGGAAACTGTCCTGAGAACCATGCAACTGGACTCACCTTGGGTTTTCAAATGAAATAATTACACATTAGGCAATATAGACCCTGTCAAACAAATCTGAGTTTACCAAATTTTTTTTACAAATAACATTAAAAAAAAAAAGTTTGTTTTGATAATACCAAACCATTTTGTTTTAGTAAAGTTCCAAACCATAACGAAGTGCTATTTATTCACATTTATCCACAGAAACTATAAAGTTCTTCACAGGAACTGAATTTCTGGTTTCTGAGTTTTTCTAAACCAAGATCTGATCTCAGATGTCCCCTCTTGGCTACGTTATGACACAGACAAAATAAGACAAGAATGGTCAGTTACTGTCATCAAGTCAACACCACCGCTTCAAATTCAGATAGAAACCAGATCTGATTCACCATAAAGTCTACTGTGTGTTATCTCAGGGCTCTTTCTGGGACAGGAAAGTGTCAATCCTTCACAACCCTGCCTGGAGGACTTAAAGCATGTCATCTGAAGAAGTGGGATCAAAACGACAATCAGGAGGGTGACGGGTCTTGCTGGGATGACAGGCAGGGCGTGCATGTGGAGTGAGCACATACATGTGTACTCTGTTGCCCCTAAACTCCCCGCTGTCCCCTTTCTTGTGAGCCGGCAGGCTACCGAGGCCGCTGAGAGGACTGACTTGTGCAATTTCAATGCCCTTTAAGTGACGCACAAGAACGGAGCCGACAGGAGAGCAGAGGGGATGGGGCATCGCAAGGCTGCTGTTTATTTGCATAGCTGTGAAGCCCGTGATTTTCTCACACCACGCGATTCAGGGACCAGCAATTTCAGATTTTATACTGAAAATTCTTTATAGCAAGTATCCTCAGGAAGTCTCTTTTCAGGGGCCACCACACTCTAAGTACAAAGCAAAGCCATAGTTGCCTTCAAGGTCTTGCTTAGAATTATAGAAATACCACTATAGGGCATTAGTCAGGGGAAACATCAATATGTCATCCCAGACCTGGCCCACCCCCCCAATTCTCATTCATACAGAGCTTCTGCAACTTTTCCTGGCACTGCGGGGAGCAAAGTGGTAGTAACAAGTCTATAGTTACCTGCAGGCTTCCCTCAAATGCAGGTCAATCAATAAGCAAAAACATGCCCCCGTTCTCAGTGACAGCCAACAGACAGAGGTAATGCAGAAATCTGCAAGATGAGACACTTTCACTGGTGACCCGAATCCCTGAAGTTTTGCTTCCTCACACCAGAAAACGTTCCCAAAGCTACCATACGAGAGAGAGCTTCCCATGAGGAAGAGCCAAATGCCCCCTTCTCTCCCACATCCAAATCCTTAACCCTGAACAGCTATGTTTGTGGTAATTTACAGTAAATACACACCTCTTGATACAGTGTTTCATATTCAAAAATTGCATCAACAACCTTCTCCTAGTTTAATCTTGCAAAGAAACTGTGCAAAAGTACATGGTTATTTTCTGAGATGAAGAGATTAGGAAATGTCCACGTGGTTCTAATGTACACAAATAAATCAACACTCGAAGATAGATTAAAAAGGCAACACCAACAAGGACCATGTGCATATGTTAGTTGTTTTGCTTGTAAAGACATTTTTAACTTCATTTAGAAATGCCTCTCTCTCTCTCTTAATACACGTGCAGGACATTCAAAGAGAAGTCCTGGTTAGCAGGATCCAGTTTGCAAAGGGAGCTATTGGCAAGCAGATTTCAGAGACCATATTCTTCTTATGAGTCACTTTGTCCGCTGCAAAATTATTCCAATGAAAAGATTTTTTTTTTTTTTTTAAGTGAAACACAATTACGGTTGACCTCCTTTGCTTAAATTAAAACAGGAGTGAAATGAAGAATCTGACTCATTCCTGTAATTTTACAGGCTCAACAGTAATCTAGCTATGCTATTCATCTAGAGAAACCATTAATTTTGCTATGTGGCTGAAAGTAGAAGGCCTCAGCTTTCTTTCTCTCACTTTTCCCCCCTCTTTTTGCTCTTTGTCTGTGCACCTGTTTGCACCACTTTACCATCCCATTTGAAAAACTTTGGGTAATCCTCTGGCACTAACCCTGGTGTGATAATACTTCTGTTATTCAGCAGCACAATTGCAAAGGACAACACAGATAAAACATGTCTTTCACTTCTGCTGTGAATATGCCAGTTTTGCCAGTCTTCAAGGTGAATGATTTCTAAAACCTTCTGTGTTTAATGTTAATCTAAATTCTTCACACAATGAAACTTCCAGCACCTTAGGGAAAATGGTTACTTTTGACACATCAAAGTGAGTGCTAATGGTCAAAACTTTTACGGCAGCTCTCTTAGCAGCGGCACCTTCTCCAAAACACTTTATGAACGGACCTGCTCAGACACAGCTTAGTATTAGATCTTGCTTTGACAAGGGGAAGCTACGGCATAGGGAAGCAAAATGCTGGGGCCAGGTAGCAAGCCAGTGGCAAAGGCAGATTCGAAATCTTTAGCTGCTGCATCATGATCCTTTGGGCTTGGATAAAGTCACTAAAATTTACCAGTCAGGTGGTGTTTGCTGTTTTCAATATTTTTGGGAGAAGTTTAACTAATTCTCCATCTGCAAGAAAGTTTGCTACCCACTAAATGTGTGGAAAGATCAACAAGACAATTAAATATTGCCTAGTTGCCAGATTAGGGAAAGGGAAAGTCAGCATCTTCACACTGGTGGCTTGAGTCTCTCCTCATGAACTCCAGTCTGGCAGCTACTCTTGTTAAACCCACAGAGAGACTGAATAAGGCCTAAGAAAAAGAAGGACATCTTCAGCCAGTTCTTCACAAACCTCTCAACAATCTTTTTAGCCAAAATAGGAAAATTGTTAAACAGGAACAATAATTAGCCACATTGTCAGCAAAAGGTAAAACAAAACAGAGGGAAAGATTAACCTCTCCAGGTTTTGCTCTTCACAATCTGTCCCAGTATCTCAGATTGCTCTGTGACAACATCTAGCCTAAATTCAACTATATCATAGAATCATAGAAT
>VWZL01006758.1:0-12393 GCA_013396915.1 Stercorarius parasiticus | reverse complement strand
ACCATGAAGATTCTATGATTCAGCCTGAAAGGATTTTCCCAAATTACACTGTAGCCCAGAAACTCAAAAAAATCCTAGTGTTTAGGGACAGAAATTATGATTTTTGATTTGCTCTAACCTTCCAAAACAACCCAAGGGGAGGAATTTCAGGCAATAATTTGCCAATTCAGCACAGGCGAATCAACAATTCACTTTTTACTTGCTATGGTATCTTTCAGGGAAATGTTTGCTTCAAAAACTAGATTCACTAGAGCGATGCTGGTCAGAGGTCTCATGGATTATCACCTAACTGGGTGCTAAATTCAACACATCTGCTGGTCTCCAACTAAAAGAAAGCAGTTCTCAAAACAGATTTTTGTGCAAATACAAACACAAACTTGACCTACTGTTTGTATCTGACACTTCACAGAGTATTCCTGCCAGTAGGATCATTTGGGTAGAATAACTACAGTGGACAAGTAGATGCACTTCCAGACCTACAGCCACATTTGGGCCAACAGCACAAACACAGGTGACATTGCAAAAACCCAATGGATAGCCCCAGAAACTGGAAACATTTCATTCAGCTTTGTAGGGACTGCCCTCCTCTCCTTACTGTTAGACTCCCAAAGAACATCCTTTTTATTTATACATGAACATATAATTAGTATTACCAGAGTTGAAGCAATTAATCAAAACAGAAGAGAAACACAAACATGAAGGAACCAAAGAGGCACTGAATTTCAAGGTGAAGTAGCAGTGGCAGCAGCTTACTCCTGGTGACCCTTGTCAAAAGTTCAAAAGAACAGGACAGTGCAGGGAACAGTTGTTTCCCTGCTAGACCAAGAAAACTACTTAAGGAAAGCAGAAATGCTAAGGCAGAAAAAGAAAAACAAGGGGAGATGATGGCACAGGGAACCCATATCTCAGAAAATACTCCAAGGCAGTTGTCAGCTTTCCTTCTTCATGACAATTTTACTTAGAAAACAACTAGCAACAACCTGATCTTTGACGCAATATGAGGTATCTGTCTTGAAGGTGCCATGCAGGCTCGTGAAAGGATAATACAGTTGACTACTTCTTCCTGTTGGTTTGCCTTGTGCAGTCATTTACTCAGTCATGACCACAATCCTGCACTATTAGCCTGAGGGAATGGCAGGGCTAGTCCACCCCTTGTTTCTAAATCCTATTTCCATTCTAGGGTCAAACGTCTGTAAGCAGAGGCCTTGGCCACTGAACCGTATCAGCCATTGAACAGGACTTCATGGTTTGGTGCAGATGGCTGGCTCTCTGGATCCACATGCGGACAGATTCATGTGGACACTGCTAGACCTGGGGAAGGATGGCCACAGGCACCCCTGTTTCTGTGAGGGTTTGAAACAAATGTCAGAGACACTGCTGGATAGCTGCAATTGAACTGTGAAATAGTGATGTTTTATGTAAACTTTTTAATTTTAAAACTGTGGGTTTGGGCTGTCTCGGGTAAATGAACTGCTGTTAATTAGCAACAAATACATGAGGGAGAGCCACTGGCAGTGTCCTTGCAAGGATTCTGCCCAAGAGGGACTAGAGAGGAAATGAGTTTGGTGTCTGACCAGCTGCAGGGCAAGTCCCTTCCCAGCACAGGAATTTGTGTTGGTGATAGTGCAGATTGTAACCCCTTTTTGGGCTTGGGAGTGACACCCTCTTTCCTACAGTCTTCAAATTGCAGAAAAAAAGATGGGGAGAAGAGTCTGGTGACAAACTCAGTCTTTTAACCCAACTATTTTGGCTCTTGTTCCCTCAGATTATGCATGGATAATTCAAAGGTCAGGTCAGAGCTCTTCTGGCTGACTGAGAAACAGAGAGATGATTGCTACAGAACTAAAACTTGTCCCTATCTTTGAGTAAGCCAGTTGCTTCCCTTTCAAGAAGAGGGCAGCTTCACGGTGAGGCTGGATATTCAGTGAAGAGCCAGCCTGTGGAAGATGTATGAGGAGAGACCGAGAGGTGTGGGACTGTTCAGCTTCAAAAAGAGAGTGCTCAAGGCCGTCTCACTAATGTGTATAGACACCTGAGGGGGAGCAAAGAATACAAAGACTCTTCTCGGGGATGCCCAGTGACAAGAGAAAAGGCAAATTTAAACATAGGAAATTCCATTTAATGCAAAAATAAACAACAAAAACCCCACAACATTATTACTGTGATGGTGGTCAGATACTGGAATAAATTGCCTGGAGGCTGTGAACTCTCCATGCTTGGAGATATTCAAAATGTGATGGGGCATGGCCTTGAGAAAACCTGCTCTAGCTTTTAGCACGGAAACGGGACTAGCTGATCTCCATCAACTATTCTGTGATTCTGCACAAGAAAACTGGGAAGAGAGATCATGAATCTTGAGTTCTTGGGAAAGGGGAGCTATTGTGATCTCTGAGGTCACATGTGTTGGATCTCCTCTTGATAGCACAGTTTCCATGGCATGATCCCAGGGCACTGCTGGGGTTTAAGTATGCTTTCCTACACCTTGCTGTGTACCAGGTAGTGTACCTGCACATCTCCAGGAGAACATCAGAGCATCCCATTCCATGATCAAAGCCATAGGCTCAAGCTCCAGCTCCAAATTTATAAACGAGTTATAAACAGAGGCTCCAACTTTCCATTTAATTTCACTTCAGTGTCTGTATCTGTTTCTTACCTGAGTGTTAGAGTCAATAAGAACCAAGAGCTTCAGCTGCCAAAAACTTAACGATTCCAGCCCAGAACCTGTTTTTGTTACATCTAGGCCTACATCCCTTCCCAGCTTTTTCAAAACAAGTCTATGATTAAACCTGCTTCAAAGAAGAGATTAAGGAATTATTCTAGGAGATAACAATCAAACACCTTACACGTCTCATACTTACAGCTAAATGCAAAGGACTTTTCGTGGCTGCAGAATCAGATTCCTCAAACATATTGTTGGTTTTTTCCAGAAGCTGAAAATGAAAAAAAAAATAAAACAAAACAAAAACAAAACAAAAACCAAGGCAGTCTTAAAACATCTTTGCATGAGACAGGATAAATTCTCATGGACTATAAATCAGCAGACAAAGATTTATTTTGTCCTCAGGTGTCCACAGTGAGTACTGAAGCACTGTGAGGAATAAATACTTCACAGCCTTTTCTGTAAAGTATTTTCAAGTTTTTCCCCCAGAGTAAAGTTATAAAAGTAGTTTAAAAGATAGTCATGAACATCCTTAACCTGATTAATTAGTTTCCCTGAAATCATAGGGCCTGCATGGGTGAGGAGATCTCAAAAGGCAGGATTTGTAGCGTAGAGCCCTCAGTAAGTTTACTTTGGAAAAAGCGCAGTTTCATGATTACACAGGTAATGCATATGCAAGCCATGTCTGATAACAGCATTTCAGATAATTCTGACACATAATTAGTGCTAGGAATAATTATAACTGAGCTGTGAATCATTCACAGTCGTTTTTATAATTTATCAAAGTAGAACCTGCTCCTATAATGACAGTCTTCTGAAACGCAACACATCCTTGAACTCGTAAAACAACTAGTAATGTGCATTGCACTTTTATATGATCCTCTTGATTTTAAGGGATCCTAACACATTTAAAGGCTTATCAAACCGGGCATTTCTGTCCATGTAGAAGGAGGAACTATATGGATTAGCACCACGCCACAATAGCACATAAACCCTGACAACTTATCCAATTGAAGCTGAAAAGAAAATCATACACAGTATTGACAACAATATTGAGAATTCAACATTTGTTGAGCAGCACTGCTGATGTGCGCGGCCTTTTACTTAATAGCTACTCAAAGAATTAGTCTCCAAATACCTTTGTGACTGGGAATTAGCATTTTACAGAAAATTAGTAACAGGAGATTGTAAAAAGGAAAGAAAAGCATGACAGGTAACTACAACAGACTTGTAATGTTTCTAAGGTTACAAGTCAATTTTTCACATGGTTTTTTTGAGGGTTTTTTTGACAGAGTAAGGAATTAACTAAAAGACTGCAAGAGAAAAAGAAGAAAGGAAGTTTTTGTGACAATCCGGACAATTCTAGGGTATGACAACATGGAAGACTCCCCAAAGAGGCCAGTGAAAACCTGTGGTAGGCATAGAATTTACCTGCCTACACTGCAAGATGATGGCATATCCTAAACTCTGACGTATGCCTCAGCTTCTGGTGTAACAAATCTTTAATAGACCTACATCAAGGACAAATTGATCCAAATATCAAACCGAAATACAAGCTAGCATTAATAATGCGTAAGATGTCACTAATCTCTTATTATAAGGACACTAATCTGAATCCTATGGAAAAGCTAGAAAATTATACAAATAAAAAAAATTATTGCTTATTCTGTGCCTAGTGAAATGTCAGGACTGGGAAAGAAATGTGTGTTCATGCAAATACCACTCATAAGCAAGTGGGTGTGTGTATTAACAGGTAATACGGATTTTAACACATCCCTGCAGCTAAGGACAAAAAAAATATAAAAATCAAGTCCCACACCAGTTTTTCAGTAGGTTTGGGGCAGGGTTAGGAAACACATTTGGTCTTACCATGTGGAGCCACCTCCAGTTTAAAATACTGTTCTTCTCTTTTATAAGATAGCTATAAACAGGATGAAGCAGTAGCCAGCTCTGAATACATTCTCATTTTCTCTATTGAGTAAACTAACTAAAAAAACCCCACCAAACCAACCCAAGCACTAAGCTTGTTCCTCTGCCTGCCTAATACTGGCCTTTATTCTGAGTCCATAAGGCCAGCACAGCAGACTAATTTAATCACTTTTAATTACATTTATCATCATCTGTTGAAATTCCAGGATCAAAATCTTAACTTAGAAATACTTTCCTTAACCCATTGGAAGGCTCCAAAAGTCTCCTGGAACAAGGCTGATAATTGCCTTTTGGGTAGATGAAAAAAACCACACAGAAAATTGACAAAATTAAGGCTCTAAAGGAACAAATTGTGGGATTGGAGAGCCCCTCACAAAAGGCATCTCCATGGCTTAGAGTTAAAGCAGCTTAGGCTGATGCAGACTAGGCTTAATGAGCTTATTACTCATATGGCTGAACATCTCCATCATAAAGTCAAGTGTAAACAAGAATTCGATGGTAAACCTGGTAGCTCTCAGATACGTAGCCAGACAGCACGAGAAGAGAAATTATAAAGGAGGGCAAGAAGAGGAAGATTAAAGACACAGCACTAATAATTTTTTTAGTATGCTTTGTCAAGCACTGCTTTATAACAATTAAAGTTAAGTCATCTGAAGGATAAACGTCACGCTCAAAATACCAGGTCCAAGTTACGAAGCAAATTCTCCAGTTTCACCAGTGTTTCTATGGTTCTAAGAACGCATTTATAGCAAATTACATATACTTGTTGTAAGAACACATAAAACTGTGTCCTTGGGGGGCTTGAGGTCCATAATACTTCCATCTTAGAGTATACATGTAAGAAGCTACCACAATTGCATCTGTTTTTAAAAAAGGTGAATTTATCGCTCAAAGCCATTTGCCCTGACTGCCATGAAAGCTTAAATCCATAGATCCTGCAGAGCAGTCCAAGCGTGGCTGCTGTGCTGTGGTACGTACCTGCCTGCTAGAAGCTGCCCAGTGCCTTTCACTGGAGACAGACAAATAGGCATGAATTGCTAACAGTTTATGGTTACTGGTGGCTGACTGGAGAATGTCCCAGCATCTCTAATTTCTTGTGCCACTGAAACTTCCTTTAGCTGATTACATTTCTATGTATCAATTGCCCACCGATTTTAAGCAGCTGTCAGAATTGTGCAGAGACACTGCAAGTGAAATCGGTGGCCACTCTTCTCTCCGGTTAGGTTACAACCTTTTAAAAGGTAAGGATACTCTAGCTCTCTTTCTGCCTCTTGGAAATTCCCAGCACGACCCCTTCACTTCCCAGAACAGCGCTGTTTAATACTGTATGTAATTATTTTGTAAAGTCTTCTTCACACTCAGAAACAGGAACTTGAATGCTTTGGGAGTGAGATGCAGACAGAGTAAGGTAAAACACGTCAATTATTCAGTTCTGTTGTTACAAACTAATAGCACTACAAGGCTGTTAGTATAAACTGTCTTCTCTCCCTCAGCTCTGTATGCAGATTAATAACTTTTACAGTTCTCACAAGGTTATTTTATTTGTACAGTAAGGGTATTTACAGGCATAAGAGGATTTACTGCTTGATTTTATTCTGTGGTTATAATAAAGGATTATACGGCAGGATATGGTGGGGGGAGGGTTTCCTCCCTCCATTTTTTTTTTGACTCAGATATGCCAGTTAATGAGTCAGGATACTTTACATGGTTGTCCTTATAGACTGTAATATATTTTAAAATTCATCCCTGGCTTAAAAAAAAAGGAAAAAAAAGAAGCTTCATGGAGCATCTCAGTAATTTCAAATTGCCATTAGGCAGAAAAGGAGATAATACTTTCATCATACATAAAATGTTTAAGCTACGCTTTTAAAAGGAAGATGTCAGAAGGAACTTCAAACCATCGACACTGTAACGATGGGTGCTATCTCAAATCCGAAAAGAGAACAGAGTGAGTGATTCTGTACAAGCCATCAGGCACCCACATCTCCAGGCACAGCCATTGAAATGCACTATTAGTAGTTATCTCACAGGTTTCACCTAACTACCACTGAAGTTAAAGTGACTTTTCTTCAAGAGTTTTACTATTTTAGTGAGTGAGGCAACTTCTACATTCCAACACACATACTTCCTGTTAATGAACTTTTTCAGTTTGGTGCTATTAATACCAATCGTAAAATAGCAAAACATTAGATTACATGTGTATGATCTATAAATGGTCTTTAGTCTGAAAGGTTATTAAGCAAACAGCATTCAGCATTTTCACACACACAAAGAGCTGATCAAAAGACAATTAAGACAAAAGAAATAGTTGAACATTGCTCTTCTGCAATAATTACATAGCAATGTAGCTTATCACTTCCAAGGTCATTCAGAAGTGGCAATTAGTAACAATTTTTAATGTCACTTTCAGACCTGATAAAAATATATCAGCTAGGATGTCACTTTGAATCTCATCTTTCCTGATAAATTGCGATAGATAATTGTCTCTAATGGGGAAAACAGACCAGCAGCAGCTTCTTTTACATAAAGGCTTTTCCACAGCAAGTAGCAAGCACAAGATTGAAGACTTATCAGTTGTTTCAGATGAGAGAGAAAAAAGTAATAGAATTAACCTCTGTACTACTTTATACCAGGGAAGCACATTTTTAAATCTCAGAATTATCCTCGATTGAGTAATTCAAAGGTGAAGTGGTACAAACACATCCTCAGGGGGGAAAAGCAAGCCTATAAACTCTCACCATATTTGTAAATAGAAATGATCAAATTATTTTAATTTGATCGGGTTAAAACCAATACACATCCTTAACCCAGTGTCTGATGTTTTCCTAAAATCAGGCTTTAAAAATAAAATTAATCAGTGTTTACATCAATTTCACTCATGTGCGTAGATTATGGGTGAAGTTAAAATAACATAAGCAAGAAGTTTTGCAAGAGCTTAGGTAGACTGAGTCTGGAGAAGTTTATTAGTAGTTCCATGCAACTCTTCCACTACAAAGTTCAAATATCCAATACCCTACCAGAACAGTCACCACCATGCAAATAGGACACTTACCTGACATATAGGAGAACAATATTGAAGTATTTACACATATCTAAATCTCAGAATTCAAGAAGACCTCCAGGCCGCTGGCAGCTCTCACATGGGACACTAATCTTCTCCTGGAGCTCTTCCACTTCATACAAAATTGTTTCATATTAAGCCATAGGATTGCCATACTCAGTGGGTTATACAGGAGATTCTCACCCAATGAGTATTTATACGAGGCAAGACAGCTCCAAACGAGAGCGAGAGATCCTACCCAGTACCAGCCAGCATAATACGTTGGTCACTTCCCAGGATGTAGAAGTTCAGTTTCTTTGTCAGTCAGGGCAGAGATTTGAACCTGGAACTTTCACCCTCGAATCACGTATATCAGACAAAAATTCTAAGTCAGAGGTTCTGTGAAGCCTCATACTTCAGTTTAAGGACTTTCTTACCCAGTGAAAGTTTTGCAAAATTTCATACGCTTGTGTAAAAGGTATAGGAAGGCTTTTATTTAGAGAAATTATTATCCGTAAAAAATTTCCTCTTCAGCTAGAAAATTTGAGTGCTGGTGAAATACAGTTACAGTCAATTTAAAAAATGTGCATTTCAATGGTATTTTTGCTACTCTCCTCTCATTTGTGCCTCTACTGTGAAATACACACAAGTGCTTTTAAAATTCAGACTCACTTGAAGACGTGTAATTTACGTTTCTTCTCTGAACCACTTTGGAATTGGCCACAAGCTTCCAGAAAACAGGCAGGTGTTGGTTCCATTTCACATTACCAAATGCAAAGTTACTTCAACATCCAGAAAAGTGCCATGCCAGTCAGGTGCGTGCACTTGCTCCTAACACTGACTGAGGAAAAGCAACAGACTTTCTAGCAAAGCTTGAGCCTGTGAGCAACAGCAAGAAGGAAATCCAATGGAAACGAAAGCAGCAGACATGCAGTTGCTTGAAGTACGCGGCATGCTAGTTATGAGTTGTGACTCTTCTTCTTCAGGCTTTATCAGAGTGGATACAAAGATTTGCAAAATACTAAGAAGTTTAAATAAAAATGAAAATACACAACATGCAATCATTTTTCATTTACTCACTATATCCAATGGAGTTTTGCTTCCAATCTAATTAAAAATGTCAATTAGAATAAGTAAAGTCATAATTACTCAAGTATAATGGAGTCTGCACGTGTTTCTTGGGTTTTTGTTTTGCTTTGTTTTTCCTGTAGAACAAACTGCATTGCCAGCAGTGCATAAGCAGCATCATGAACCAAGTCCTGATGCTGCGTGCACCCATCTCTACAGTGTCTGCCTATGGATGAAATACTCCTGAAGCACCGGGACTACTGCCTGCCGTCAGGCGGCCACTGTGAACAGATACCAGTTGCATTACTTCATAAGGGAGGAGGGGAAAGAGGAAAATAATGTTCAATGAGAACATTTAAGATCAATCTACTCAACTGACAAAACACAGATATACAGATACAAAACACACACACTGGGGGACACTTTGCCTAATGACATTAGATTGCTTTGTAAGCCTACAAAAAACAATAAACCAGTGATAGTTTCTTTTAGAAAGTCTGCTCACGCAGGCAAACATCTTGCCTCGCATAAATAAGCCTGATTACACCCCCAATATCCCAGCGCACACAGCTCTTTCTGAGCTATATGGTCTAATGCAACGCCATATGCCATGATCAAATGCCCTTTTCGTTGGATTCAGTAGATCTGCAGGAGTAAGATATTCCTCACACATTTACATTTAAGCACCACACACAGAGATACACACTCACAGACAGGTATTTAAGGCAACAGCAGAAGTCCATGACCTCTTTCCAAAATGAAGGAAAAATGTCTCCTGCAGTTCTGCAATGGCCTGTTCTCTATCAGAAGACAGCAGATGTAAGTGCCTTGCTTCTCCACCCCAGGAAAATAAAGATATAAACTAAAAAAAGACAAAATCTATCAGAGAGACAGAAAATAAACTTGAGACGCTAGGCACTACTCCTACCCTACAAGCCAAAGTGACAGCAGGGTGCCAAAGAAAATGGTAAATTCTTGCACTCATGGAGCTCACAAGCAGCATTAGCTTTCTAGAAAACATTTTTAGGACCAAAATTATCTAGTTTCCAAAACATAAAATCTAAGCCAAAATATACTGGCATATCTAGCATATATAGGCTCCTATTGATCATTTAACCAGTGGGTACATATCGCAGTAATGCTGACATCGTAACTTAAGTACTTGAATCAATCTACCATTATATGGGGGAGACTAGGAATGACAGACAAATTAGGTTTATTAAAGTTATTTTCAAGCATTAAGTTCCTAAGTTCTTTTCCTTTTTAGAGCCACTTGAGTTAATGACTTTGAGCTTCGTTCACTAATAAAGGTGCTTCCACATGGGAAGAGCTCTCATTGCTATGAAGTTACTCAACACACAAAAAACTATCACCACTGGTTTCTGAAAAAATGCTCTCTTTAAGAAAGAGGATGTTGGTGACAGAGATGGACAAGCATTCACGAAGGAGAAAACCCAGAACTGTCCCTTAAATGAAGAGATTCAGGCCAGGAGGTGGCCCAGGGACTGCTGCTGGACAAGCATCCGAGCCAGATCCCCTTGTAGCAAAAGTCTTTTTAACACCTATCCCAACTACAGCTATGATTCATTTGTCACTAATTACCAGTGTCCTGCTCTCAGATGGATGAATGAACAAATTCTTGTTGATAAGGGACATATAGAATTATCAGCAGCCACATCAAAGATTTATAGGGTCTGTGATTTCAACTTCTCCACAGGTAAAGGAACCAAGTGTTTGAAGGCACGGCTTAACTATTTTCCAGTGGTAACAGCCAGTCTAATAAAAGGTGTTTTCCTTCTCTTCAACCCCAGCCTCTCCTTTCGCGGCACAGCCAAGGTGGCTAGTGAGAAATCTGCCCCTGCCCTTTTTGCCTGACACACTCCACTGTGCAGGTCCCCTTGCTTGGGCAGGCGGGACGAGATTCGTCTTTTCTTTTGGACGTGGTTTTTGGTTAAATCATGCTCTCCAACCATCCTCAAATGAATTAGCGCCAGTACCTATTCAATTTCTATTAGCCAAAGAGTGAATTTCATTTGCTGACAGAATAAAGAGAAGAGCAGATTAGAAGAAAAAATAACCATCAATTCTCACAGTCTGAGAAGAGATTTCACTACAGGAGACAGGCGTTTAATTCTATTTGCCCTAACACCACACAGAGACCTATTTTTACCAGCACCAAGTCCTTCACTGGCTCTCCAGATAGAATTTTAATGTGAAATTACAATTTAAATTTCACTCTTTTCACACCAACAAGGATTTTGTGGTAAGAGATCATGTCAATGAAAAAAAGCACCATATTTTTCTTTTTTTCAAAGTAGTTTGGTGATGTGATAAGCTCTAAAATATCAGCTACTGATCGTGACCAATATCCCTGGCTACCAAACACCAAAGAAGTCAGCCCCAGTCTAAACAAACATGAGGTTATTTTTAGGAGGAGGAAAGCAGATGGGATTTTCAGTTGCCTGGGAGCACACATGCCCACCATTCAGCCTTTATGAATGGCTCCTTACAGATGGAGAAAGAATTCAAGAATCTGCTTCCACTCTTCTCTTTTTAGCAACATCACGTCATTCACTGCAGGGCAACCACCCCACTAATATTCCAGACAACCTAAAGGTACTCCAGGAAAAAAGCTTCTGTCATTGAGCTCTGTGGTTGAACACACAAACACAAACTTTATTTGTTTGGGTCAAAGGACACGACCTTTTCACTTTCAATCCTTATTTCTCTTAATAGGTCTCCTTTCCTCAAAGAAATTTAGCTAAATTCCAGTCAAGGTATTGAGCATACAGTAAAGACAAAAGCCAAAAAATGAAAATATACTTTTGTAGAAAAACCATCCTTTCCTAAACTGTACTCAAACTCAAGATCATTCATTCACCCACTTTGCCTTAGTTTTGATCAGAATTAAAGCTTCATGTTTTATATGAACTCTTTTTTCTAACAGTTTTATGCCCATAAAGAACCGTCTTGTTCTAGGGAAGATAATTCCTCGGAATTTTCATCTGTGAGTTGTCAATAATGAACTATTTACTCAAGGGATAAAATAGTAAAAGAACCATTAGTTTGGCACTGAAAAATAATTTTTTAATTTCAATAATCCTGCCTGAAAATCTCTTCTTCAGGATGGAAGGGATTGGAAATATTTTAGGAGGAGTATTCTTTATGACAAGAGTTCCTGTGAAACAGATTACTGTTTCAAAGTTAGCACTTTCTTAAGAAAGACTTCCATTTATCTCTGTTACTGCATGGATGAAGCCAAAACAAAAAAGTCTCCCTGCCTATCTACAGATCTATTCATATTGGAATTAGGGCTACTGGGCTCCCACTCTTACTTCAGTAAAAGCAACTAAAAATATTGTCAACCTTATTTTCCTTTTCATTAGCACCTAAGATAAGAAAAACAAGAAAAATGTATTTCCAAGATACAGCAGTAAAACCAGTCAAGTACCCCTCAGACATAACCAGCTGTCCTCACGCATCTACTCTACACACTAACCCACCAAGTCAACCTGCAGGATCAACTGGAATTGGCAGCTTCCCACACCATAACTGAGAGCCCAGTGCAGCTCAGGAGAGAGGAACAAGGCAAAGAGTGTTGCCAATTTTCTGGATCTCTGTTGGCTTAGTTTCCAAAAGTGATAAAAAGGCGGCTTGAGGACTATGATGGCATTTCATAGAATCTTTGAATCTTCAT
>VWZL01006725.1:0-16085 GCA_013396915.1 Stercorarius parasiticus | reverse complement strand
TATCATCACTGGAATCTAGCTCTTATAGACATAAGTATCTTATAGATACTTTTGGCTTTAACTGCATGGTAGCTTGGATGGTTGGGGACAGAGAACTCTCCAGTTCCACTTAAGGCATAGATAATTAAAATACTGGCATTTTTTTGGCTGATATTGTTGACTATGAGCAAATGCACATGAATTTCTCCCGGACAAGCAAGTCCTTCCTCTTTTGACCATCTTGTTACTGTTATCAGTCTTACCATCATCATTAGGCTTCTGCTTTTGATATGGTGCTATGTAGATTAAGAGATCATTTATAACTAAATTATGCAAGCCGTGTCTGTGTGACAGTGCATTTTGTAACTGAAGCAGGCAATGGAGTCCAATTCTCTGAGCTCGACAGTATTTTACATGTCAGTGCAGAGTAAGCTAAACTATTCCCAATATTGTTACCATGCTGTTATTGCTGGTATAAGTGCAACCATTATTAAGGGCCAGTATGAAGCATAGTCATACACATGGCTTCCGAATTGAAAATCAGAACTGTCTCTAAAAAAACTTTGCTTGACGTAAATTTAAATCCAATTTCCACAGGAGTGTCACCTGCACATTTTTAAGTGTCAAGAGACTTAAAAAATCTCAGTGCATGGAGCCTTACAGCACCCCAATCAGACAGATTCTCCAAGATGGGTTGCAGAAAATACCTACATCTGCAAATGGCGATATTCCTGTTTTACAGGACAAATCTACATTCAAACAGTGACCCAGTCAAATACGGTGACAGAAGAAATATGCAGCAGAGGTACTAACAGAACACACATCTCCTGCATTCAGTCCTGTATTTTACCTGTCCAAAGATTTCCTCGTTTCTGTACAGCCAGCATTCTGGAAATTCCTGTGATTGTTATTGTCCTGCTTTGATCACATAAAATACCACAGCACTTGTTGGGAATAACTCCATACAGGTTTCTTTTAGTATTTTCTATAAAGTAGAGGAGAACAGACATCTTAGAGGAGACTATCTTTACCTTGGATAAGGAGAGTGAAAATACCTGGCCTTGATGAATTTGACATTTGCTGTTCATTTCCCAGTCCTGTTATTAGTGGGGCTCTTTGTCAACTCATTGCAAGTCTGTAGTCACATAGTAAGAACAGTGGCAGTGTTGGGGCAAGGCATTAATTGTAGATGGAATATATGGTTAGTACTACCCGCAGTAGGTCAGAGAGTATGTGGTGATAACTTATCATAGAAGACGACTGAGCACTGGGATTAATTTATGCACCAGTTTGATGCTGCAGTTGGTAATCAGAATATTCAGAACACACATGACGTGCTTGAAACAAACATGTAATTAGATGACCTTTATCCCATTGATATATGCTTGCATGAGGCACATCCATAAAACAAGTTGCAGCATTTTAGGGGACATGTCCTGATGGGAAAAGCTATAGATAACTATTTATCTTAAAATAAATAAATAAGGTCTCCTGCATATTAGTGTAGCTTATTTAACTCAGCACTTCAACTGGTTGTTTGCCATGTCACGCTGATCTAGGACTGTTCTTATATCAATTCTAAAGCTTTTGACATCCTGCATTCAAGATCACTTTGGATTAGAAGGGACTCTGGACCCTAAACTTTTGATTACTTGTGACACTTTTGTTTATTTGATCCACAAGCATGTACCACTGGATCATTTTATTTAAATTAAAAAATTCACTTCTTCTCCATCATCTTTAGATTTATTTTTCATCCCCCATCCCCATGCTAGAAATATACACATAAGCACACATGCAGCCAGTAGGACTCAGAGACACACATCCACAGTAACACGATTCAATATCACTAACTGTAACAGGAGCAGAACAGTAATGCTCAGGTCCCTAAGTGGATGTGGCATTGTTTAAGCCTCAGGCATACAAATTAAAGCACCTACTAGCTGCCGTAATTTGCTTGGTCAAATATCAAGACAATTCTTCCACTAGCTCCATCTTAAGAAAAAAACCCAAACTTTAAAACCAGCCTCTGCTTTCTTCTATTCCATGTATCCTGGAACAGATTCAAAGGCTGTAGAATACTTGCTGGTATTGGAAATAAACTGTAACTGGAAAATAAAAGTGTAACACTAGCAAGTCATGGAGGCCATGACAAACTTCAGGCATGAGGACGTCTCCTTCGCTGCTCAGAGAAGACAGTCCCTGGGGAAAGAAAGAAAACAAAATTGCCCAAGAAAACGTGGTCAAAAATTACTGATGTAAAAAAAATGCTGTAGGGCCTTTAAAAAGCAGCTTTCTTATTGCAGTACAATTAGATAGCTAACACAGCAGTTGAAATTCAATGAGATTTGGTACTTAACTCCCTTAACTTGGGTTTTCCTCAAGCATCTGCTATTCCCGCTGCCTAGGAATTACAGTCTTTCTAATCACAAACCAAATTTATCACAGCATCATTATTCAGGTTTCTCCTTATTTAGTTAATTTTTTGAACTGCAAAACACAGGCCTATTGCCGGCCAGAATTGTCCACCAGTGTAATACAAACATTTACTTATGTTTGTTTATACATTTGCTACTTGGCTACATTGCTTATTCTTTCAGCTACACACAGAAGAGGTGACTCTGGCAAGTATCCCCTGGAAGAGGTGACTCTGGCAAGTATCCCCTGGAAGAGGTGGATCAGTTGAAACGTGAGGATCCATTACCTCTAATCCCTGCCAGTATTATTGGTATTTGGCTTCCCAGACAAGAGCAATGTGATCAGTTTTGCAACTGTGCTTCTCTTTCCAGCTGATACGCACACTCATGTACAGTCAATGAAATCCATGGTAGGTCCCTTCAAGCACCTCTTTATAATGTTGGATATGCCATCTATTTTCCATTATCAGGTAAAGCTTGAGAGGACCCTCCAGCAAGACACCAGTTTTATGATTAATTGTTTCTCAGAGATTAAATGCAGCAAAATAAAGTTGAGTTGAATCCCAAGTTGCTTACTAAGTTTCTCCTCTGTGTTTTTCCGGTTAAGTTGTGACCAAACTCAATAAGAGTTTGCTTTGTAAACACCAAAGTCCAGACTTTTAAATTTATTTGAACAGCCAAAATAGAATTCACTTAGGCTACAGATGCACAGGGTACAAAATAATCTAGAAAAGTTGAGAAAAGACTGCTTTAGATAATTCAGCAATTGTGCTGTTGTTGACCTTGCCTTTTTTTCATTGTTTTCTCCCTTGCGCATACTCGGGTCCTCTGACAGCTTTGTTTTCAGACACATTTCTTCCAATGTGACCACAGCTGAACAACTGAGATACTTGTAGTTTTATTGCAATGTTCTCTTCATCAGCAGATGAGGACACTGTTTCAAGAGGCTGTTTTGTTGCATTTAAGGTTTTGAAGTTTATTCTAGTCCATATGATCAACATCAGGATGACGCTAGGGCTGATAGCAGTGTCTGCTAAACAAAATAGGTAACTTTTATAAAAAAACCCTGTGTTGTGGCAAGGGCTGAAACTATATATCACCTATGATCTTCAGCTTCAGGATTGTAATTTTACTTTACCCTCCATGGGTCATGCCAATCCAGAGCTCTCTTTTTCCAGCTTCCTCCACAACCTGAAATCTCCTTTTTCAAATCTCTCTGCCAAAAATTCCCAGTCCTGACCAACAGTAAAAATTATACACGTTGCAACAGAGTTCTAAAATTCTTCCTGTGTCTCAGCCCAGTAAGATGAAAATTTTGTTGTGTTGATATAAATACAAGGTCTTTTGCTAGGAAGAGCTGACAGCCTAGTGGGCAAGACAGAAACACAGGCAGAGAGAGGTGAAGGGATTTGCTCAGGCTCATCCAGCGGTTAGGAGCGGAGGTAGGAGTTGTGCTCCTGGTCTCTGGCCACATCCACAAGGAAACTCAGCATCCCATCCTGTCCTCCGGCACACAGGGCTGGGAAGAAAGAGGTGAAGGTTTTGCGAGGAACTTGAGCAACACAAGACCAGATCTTCAGAAGTGGAAACTGTTTTCAAGTTGCTAGCTCACAAAATCAAAGGCCCCTGTATCTCCTCATGTGGCTCCTCAGCATCCTGAGGGAAGCTTGGTTTCTCAGCTCTGCCAGTTTTCCTCAGTACTGAAGCGCCTCTCAGCAGCTCTAATGCTTGGCCTCTCCCACACAGAAGTTAACGAAGTGCCCTGCTGTGGGACATGTATAAGCGTCCACTGGGAACCTATGAAGAACTGAATAAATTCATTTCAAATATGCTAAACCAGATTGACATGAATTCAGATCAGCTTTCACCTCCTGTCTCCTCATAGACTACCCTATACACCAAAATAAAATAGACAATTTTTAGCATCCTAAGCTCACTTCATTGTGAGCTGGCTACACAATTAACTGGGAAAAAAGCGTATCGCTTTGGTCTGCTTACAATAAGAATTTGACAGGCTGATTGCAGAACACTTTTTATCTTTTGGCAGTATTTCTCAGTTTCTTCAACCCAAACCATTCTCTGATTCTATGATTACTTTACTTGATACAGTGGAGCAGTTTGGCATATTGTTTATACAAGCGACTTCATACTAAGGGAAACTGTGTTTTCTTGTTTTGGTACAATGGTAATTTTTGAGAGCAAGAAGAGTTATTTAAGTGCCAAAACATGAGTATTGACAGAGCCTGGCTTCAGGTTCCTGATCTAAAAATCTTAAACTAAGTTTTCAAAATTAAATTCAGAGACTCCTATCACACACAGTTGTAAGCCAAGCAGAGCAGCTTTTCACTGAAAGAATGGCCTTTAGTTTGTGAAGGAGTGATCTGGAAGATCTGAGACACACAGGGAGAACCATCCTGCAATTCAATACTATGTTTCAAGTTTAGAAAAAACACAGGAAATGGTTGTATTGTAAAGTTGCTTTTTGTGAAAGTAGAGAAATTATATGCAAAATACTAATGAATTTCTAACGTACAGCAAAAAAAAAAAAAGAAAGAAAAAGGCAAGTCATGGAACAGAATTAAGAAAATACTACATCTCATGAAAGCAGAACATGATAAAATACATTTTCACCACTTCACAAACCATTTTTTCCTGCTAATTCCAGCATATGATTTTTCCTCTATTGTGTTATTATTACTATTCCTCTCCTATATAAACATAAGAGTCATAATCCAGAGTTCCCTATACTGTAAAAAAATAGAGCATAAGGATGGCCCAAGATACAAGGAGGTTTGAAGTCACGTCATCAAGGCCAGGAAAGGCTGAAATATATTGCTAAAATTTCACTGCAGCACTTTGAAGTGTTAAGTAAACTGCTACTATTTATTGACCTGTCCATTAGTTTCCTAAGTTGTTTATCTTATAAAAGGTAAATTGTGATCTACAGAAGCAGAGACTGCCTTCTTTTTCTCTTCTTTATATAGAGATTAGTACAATATACCCCTTGTAGTCCCTTCCCAATTGGATGTTTGGAAGTTTTGCTAACATAAAAGTACACTTTTAATATCAAAACAGACAATATGTTGAAAGTAACTATTTTACCTTTTGTTTCAACTAAACAACAGTATTTAGTCCTGAAACAGGAAAAAACCCAAGCAATCCCAGCTAAAACAGTTAACTTACAGCTTTTCAGAAAATTCAGAAATCTCTGAAACGCGTATTGGGGTCTGAGTCATCTCTCTTTGTGACCAACTTGGGGTTAATTTTTTATATTTTTCCTATTTTCTAACCTTGACTGATGGCATATAAACGTATGGTTTACAAAACATTACAGATCAAAGATGCATTGGATAAATGAATCAATATTTAATTTATTTCTATTATTTTGGGTTTACCTTCATTAAAGTAATATCTCTCTTTATGTGTGGTCAGGGAACTCTTTGATGAAAGCCTGTTTGATAAGTCAAGCTTTCCCAAACAAACCCCATCTGAATTCACCTTTATTCCCAAAACCACAGTTTGCTCCTTGGCATGAAATCCAAGACTGAAATGCTGATAAAGATTCCAAGTGAAATCTTCCAAACATTCTTCATAATATCATGTGTGATATAGTGACAAGCTATATGTTTCCCTGGCACTGAGATTGAAAATGGAAATGTTAAGTATAAATCTTTGTGGAAGTGTCAGTAATTTTTAATAATTTGTTCTTTTGTGGCATTCATATGTGAATGATATATTTGTCCTAGAGCAATGCGAATTCATTTCCCCACATCTATAATATCTGCAGTAAGCTAAATTAAAAATACATTTGTACTTGTACAGTTAAATGATCATATTTAATGAAATGTCGGAGATGAATCTTAGCAAATAGTCAGGAAATTATTTCAGAAAGAGCAGCATTTCATTACTGGCGGTCAGGGAAAAGCAAAGAGATTAAACAAACGGTTTACTACTCCAAGATATCAGAGGAGGTGGGGGCAGTTCTGTGTGGGGGGTAGCTGTGAATATCAGACCTCAGCGGGGATTTTTACCTAGGAGCGAGGAAGCATTTGTACCGCACGAGGCTAGCATGGCTAATGCTCGATGAAGAGAAAGAGCTGCTGATACCTGGGCCCGCAGAGGTTGCGGGTGTTGCACGGGTGCTGTGTTTGGCTGCTGGGAAGGATGAAGGCTGCGTGCTTTCTCTGCTGGGTGACTCCCGCCGGCTGCTGCCATGGGTGCCGGTCCAAGTGAGCCCATGGACTGTCTGCCCAGTCCCCGAGCAGCTCCGGAGCTGCACCCCCAGGCTGGGTGAGCACAGGGCTGGGTAAATACGAGAGCAACAGAGCTAAAGTGGGTCTGACAAGGTCGAGGTGAATGGGGAGTGCGAGAGGGACTGCTCAGGGGCAAAAGAAGACCGGGCAAATTGTTTTTGCTGCAAACATTACAGCAATAAGAAATAGTTGAAAGATGAAGTGCGGGACTCGATTTTTAAAGCCATCTAGCTACTTTATTTCCATGAGAATTAGGACTCTGTTGAACCCTCCCCTGGAGAGCTATCAGCATCTTTCACCAGTCGTGTAACTTTAAAGAAATCTGTTCTCCAGCCTCTCAGGGAAACCTCTCTGGCTGTTTAATCGATGGGGAGACACTCATAGAAGAGACTCAGATCTCAGGTAGGCTGACCTGGCCTTGGCAGCGCCTCGTTTCTGTCTGTTGTCTGCGTAAGGAGCAGACAGCACTGAGGCACCCAGCTTAGCTGTGCTTCAGCTGCTCGTGCTGCGAATCCAGCCCTCCGTTCTTCTACTCATGTTTGTAAACTGGGAACACTTCCCATGCTTCTCTCCCACCCTCCATCTCTTTCGATTATTGAAACTACAAGATCTTCAGGCTACAGACCATCACAGACCAAATGAGGTTTGCATGGAAGATCTGGCCTAACAAATCTGTCTGTGCTACTATAAAACGACTGCTACTAATGCATGACACAAAATAAATCAACATCTATCAATAGGATCGACATTTTAACTAATCAATTTTCCCAAATTCTGTAAGAAATGCTGTGGGAGGACAGAACCAATCTGAATATTAGAACTAAATTCTAAACTAAAGATACAAATATAGTAGAAATGACAGAAAAGATGCTGATTTTCTGGATTCCACAGACATTAAAGGTGAAAGAAGAAGGTATGAAAATTCTTTATTGGCAAAAATCCTACATCACAAGAAAATTTTTCAGGAACATGAAATAAATGAAATACCTGAACCGCAGCATTTAAGTATTAAAAGAGAGTAATATATGCACATGTATATGTGTAGCAGACAGCACAAAGGTGACAAGGTTGTGAAGAAACAATCCATTTCGAGCCTCTGCCATCCAAGTATACATGCACATAGGCTGCCATTGCCTCCTTTCTGATTTCTATCCTGTCTCAGGCCCTTCAACCGTAATGTCTTCATAAAAGAGAGCTGAGCTTTTTGCACCCCATTCTGCCATTGTTTTTCTTTTGCTTGCTTTTATAGCAATAGCAAATTAAGAAAGAAGAAAATATAAGTTACAGTTTAGTTTGTACATCTGCACCCATATTATGTTTAAAATAAATATCTGAATGCAGCAGCCCACGTAGAGGAATTTACTTGAGATTCTGATTTGCAAAGTGGAAAGAAAAGCCTGCTGGATTAGTTAAGCAATTAATCAGGTGTGCAAAGCCATCTGAATTCTCTGAACAACACATTGTAGAAGAACTCAGATCATGCATACAAAATTGAATCATGGAAAAATGGTTGAGCCACATCAGGTTTGAATGAGGAGAGTGTCAATCACTTCTGTTTGTCAAGGTCCTTTGTGATGTGAGTCACCAACCTTAAGGAGGGACAAAGGATTTGTGTAGGGATCAACATAATTCTCATGTCTGCTCTGATTACCTTCAGGGATATACATATAGACTTGCCACATATTTCTTAAAAGGTTCTCATTTTTGGAATAATCTCCCTTCTCTCATTTGGATTTCCTTTTAGTGCTTTTGTAATTGCTGCTCTTCAGGGAACTGTTTTAGGCAGGCAAATGCTGTCTTTAGTGACCAGTCTTGTGAAGTGCCCACAATGCCACTGGGAAGGCTGAGGAAAGTGGTAGAGAAGAACTGGAAATAGGTTCAAAACACAGCTGCAAAATTTGGTCCCCCATGACTTGTCACCATTCTTCAGTACCGAGACTGAGGTCTAAGAGGTTTTTGTAGCAGGAAGCAAGAGAGGGCTTTCTACACAGGAAAGCTGTTAATACTCTTTTGCTCCTTATGATTTGGGGCTGGGAACTTAGAGAGTAAATTCTTCGACAAGATTTTTTTCTCCTAATTGCTGCAAAATAGATATTCACCTATTAATCACCGCAACACAGAATGATACTACTAAAACAGATACTATCAAACTGCTGCCTTTCAATTCCATTGAATTCTGTTTGGATAAAGATGTGCTTCAAATCTATTTTCCACTTGCAATTTAAACAAGGCAGAATATGCCACAGACAATTTTACACAGCCACACAATTTGAGTTTTTTTGGTATCACATTATAAAAGGAGATTATGCAAAGTACAAATTACATGCCTAAATTCAGAGGAATCCTGAATCCGTTTCCAGAGTCTAAATATCCCAGGTGAAAACAAAAATAGACATTCAAGAAAAACACATTTTCTCTAGTAGCAAATTTGCCTGGTACTCCTGGTTTTAATAATCCTCAGTGAAACAGCTGAGGTATACAATGAAGTTTTAAGCTTCAAGTTCTGATTCAGCAAATCACTTAATCATCTGCGTACATTTAATGAGATAGTCTTAAATGTGTTACTGAACTGACTCCTTAATGCTGCTTATATTTGTCTCTTTCCCGCCCTACTGTCCATCCCCTACTAATCCTCTACTTTGTCGTGTGTCCACTTTCGCTTAGCTTTTGTGTCTTTAGACTTCTTAATCAGAAAAACTTAGAGACACCTGAAGTACCAGGAGCAGCACAGCATTCTACATCCTAAGCTGCAGTTGCTGTGAGAATCTAGGACAGGAACAAACGTTTCTCATAGTGTGTTATATATTAGGAGCACTGCAAAAAGCAATGAAGAATAGCTACTCAGGAGAGGCAAGTTCAAACTGGAAGACAACAACAACTGCAGCAGCCAGAGTTGTGCTTCCCTAGGAGAAAAATGAGCTTGTGCATTGGATAAACCACAGCAACATCTTAAGATTTCATCCCAGCTGCACTAGAACAGCAGGAATCAAAATACTTGTTAATGTTGTAATATGTTTGCTTTCAATCAGACAACGGAACAATTCATTCCATTTGCTCAGTATTTTGCCCTCCTGAACTCCATCGCCACAATAGCTTTGCAAGCACATCTGAGCAATTCCACTGTGGGTTTTACATCCATGGTAAGTCATATCTGCTGTGCCTATATGCAGGACATGTGTTTTACAGAGACTGCAATGAATGATTCTTCCCCAAATTTGATTCTGTAAAAAGCTACTTGACTGCTCCAAGTGATCTTTTTTATTCTTCATCTTAGTTTACTCTTAAGGGTTTTTCGTTTCATCTTTTTCTGCTGTCCTAATGTACACAAATCACTTTTAGAGATAGTGTCATGCGTATGAAGGGAGCAATTTATCAATACAGACACCTCTTTGATGAAGGATGGTTTGTCTTTACAAGGCTGGACAGCCCCAACTGAATTTCAATTTGCTATGGCATGCAAGGGATTTAGGGGATTAAGGTTGGTGAGAGGCTTTAAGCATCAACCAGCTTATTATTGCTGAAGGAACAGATGATTTTAAAACCTTTCTTGTCTTGATTTTTTTTAGTATGTAGGGGTGGGGTGGAGAGGGATGAGTGAGAAAAGCAATAACCTACTTGATGATTTAACAGTCATTACTTTTCTTCAGTCACACACTGCCTATTTTTTAATGGTACAAGTAGAGCTATAGGCCCAGATCCAGTTGACACCAACTAAATATCTGGTTAATAGTATTTTACTACTAATAACGAATATAAAAACTTGTAATAAAAATAAAGCTGTAGGGGAGGGAGAAGGCAAGAAATGCAAGTCATAAGTATTTATGTAAATGCAGAGGTGGTGAACCGCTACAAATAAATATTTTTCTGAACATGGTTTGTTGTCTGGTCCTTAACACAAGCTAATTGCTAAGGAATAATATTTTCTGATGAAAAATATATTAAGTGTCTCATTCACCTGTTCTTTGTTGGAATGGCAGAGTGGGAGGAAACCCAAAGGGATCTAGTGGCTTAAAGCTATGTTAGTTACTTTGTGCACCGTGATATTAATTAATTACCGATAAATACAAAAATACTGTGAATCAAACACCATGAAGTCTAACATTAAAGCAAACACTACTGTTTTTTTGTTGAATTCTGATTCTTTTAAGTAACAAAACCACTACAGCACTTATGCTAACAAAGAGCCATTGTGGTTGGTGTGACACCACCGTGGAGATGAGTGCAGAGGAGAATTACAGTCATGAGTTCCTTCCCAGGGCAAAATTACCAGTCTTGACTTCTTAGCATCTGATCCAGCTCCCATCAAAAATATTATTTCTTTTCTACAGAAGGATTTCACATAGAGCCATACTCGGATGGAGAGCAAAGGAAATTTGTGTGAAGTAGCTTTTTTCTTCCCCTTCCCTTCTTCTCTCAGATCCTGCGCTTTCAGAGCTGGAGGCTAAAGTCCTGCCTGCATCCTCAGGGCAGAACAGCACAGCAGACAGGACATGGCTTTGTTTACCTGTCTATGTGTCTATCTATGCATCTATCTGTCTGTCTGTCTGTCTACCTATCTATCTATCTACTTATTGCAATGAATTCTGTTTCTTGGGAGGGTTTCCTGGTGAGCTGCTATTAGGTCATTTTCACATTCTCCTTGGTGTGCTCTAACGAGCATTTGAGTGTTTCACAAGAAGCAGAAGCATTTCTGCAGGAGATAAAACCACCTCTGAATACCCAGAGGAATATTCTGAGCCCTTCTCAGGAGAACTGAGATTTGAACCAGGATCTTTTTCAATCCAGGCACTCTATGGTGCACAAAGGAAGCAGACTAAAATTGTCCCAGTTCTGTGAACCTACAACATACTTCTCAAGAAAAATGGATACAAGTTGCTAGAATAAAATCATCAAGTTGAAATAAAATGCTTCCCTTCCCCTTCCAACAGTTTAAGCCATGTTAAAAATACATGCTTTGTGGTTTTGTTTTGTTTTTTTTTTTTTTAGCATTGATTAAATCACTGTCTGTCCATACAATGCTGAATATAAGCTTCTCCACGTCCCCTTGTTGCCATAATGTTTCTTCCCTCTACAGCACAGATCATAACAAAGGAGGATAAAACAGACTTCATGGCTGTGCTGTATTCTCTCTTTGCTAAGGTTGTTAAAAAGGAGTGCCAGTTAGCTATCGTTCATCTGGTATCTTCTGAGCTGTGCATAGTTGTTATCTCTGTGCTTTGCTAAGGATTTTGAGTCTGATTTTGTTTGCTGTAGACCTCAGGTTTTTGTTGTGTTTTTTGTTTGTTTGTTGGTTTGGGTTTTTGTTTGTTTGTTTGTTCTTTGGGTTTTTTGTTTTTTTTTAGTACAACTTCTTCAAGGCTTGGCATAGCTCGGGTATGGAACTGGACACCTCCTAGAAATCCCAGCACATAACTTATGCGCACTGCATTACAAAAGAAAGATGGTCTGAAAGAGGATGCAGGGCTGTGAGGAGAGGTTAGACAACTCATGGCAGCTTGGGCCATGCAAGATAGGTTCTTCTGGATACAGACAGAAAAAAGGTCTTTATGACAACAGGGAAATTTCAGAGGCATGCAAGACCCGGGTCTTCTTCCATCATGAATGAAATGCTGCTCTGTTCCCCTGTGCTATAGCGTCCAGCCCTTCCAGACAGCCACACTACTTACTCCAGAGGCACAGAGGGTGCAGGTGTCAGACATTTGTCCTCCACCAGTTGTCCCATACACATGCACCAAGTCTGGTGCTCTCTGGAGCTGCCCAGGGAAGATATTAGCCTGCTTCTACACAGCCCCAAGAAAGCAGGATTGCAGGGGAAGCTCAGTTATGACCTGGGCAGGGTGCGGGGTGGAGGCATCCAGTGAGGCTGGTCAAGGCCATTAGGGCCTGTTAGTGCCCCCAGGACCCTGGCACAAATAACCCTTCCTGCACAATGACCTGTTCCAGGAGTTATGTGAGCAAGCAAGCACCTGTAAACACTTAACTCCTCTTGCTTCTCATCTCAGAAAAAGGTTTGAAGCCTTTCCCTCTACTCAGGTTCAGAAATGACCTACTAAGGTTTTTGAAATAGTGATGATCTGAGGATATAATTTAATCTGATGAGACAATTCAAAGCCTCAAAGCTTGTACTCTTTTCAACTTTATCAATTGGTGTAATACAAAATACTACCTCTCCTCACAATGCTTGTTTCCCCTGGAGCGGAAAGGCATTGTGTATACTGCACTGTTAATCCTCTGTTAAGTGATCCACAAGTTCCAGTCCTATTCCCTGGACTGGTTTATTGCAATACATATACTGTCTGTAGCCTCCATGTGGTGGTATCCTTTAATATGCCACACTTTTACAGGAGTGATGATGCATGTTATGTTGTTTCATTCCCTTATCTTGACTTTCACATACACCTGCATGGGTAGTTCAGCACAGATATATTTTTCTAAAGATGTCATTTGGTAAATCATCACTACAACATCCCATGATCAATACAACAGCTTGGGGAAAATACATACACTTACATATCTAGCAGCGTAAATGAAATCTCTACCTTCTATTTCGGGCCAGGCAACAGGAGACAAATGGGGAAAAAAAAAGACAACCAAGAAAAATCAGATTTTCTATAATTATATAAATTACAGCAAGAATGACTGTAATCACCTAAAATGCCTCTGGGGAGTTGGATTAGCAGAAGACAATTTCTCAGATCCACACTCCAGGGTTTAAACCTAGGTTTGATATTCAGAATTAGACTACCAAGCTAAAATAATTAACCCTTAGGAAGCTAAATATGTAAGTCAGAGATGTAGTATCTGGCTAAAAGGGAGAAATATGTGATTGCTGTTATTTTAACATTCCTGTGGATCCTAATATTTGACAAGGCCAGTCAGACCTCATACTTCAGTCCAAACTGAGTATATTTGAATGAAAAAAAAATTCCCAGTTTCCCTCCTTTTGACATCCAATAAAAAAGCAACCGTCACTCAAACAAATATCTGTAAAAATCATCAGACTTCCTTCAGTAAAGTGTGTCTATTGCTAAATATATGATAAAAATACAGATACAGATAAAAAAAGACAGAACTAAAGCTGATTTGTAAGAAACCAAGCTAAAATATTGTGAAGGACATTCAAAAATTGGCTATAAAAATAAGCAAGGTATGTTGTTGTGATATGAAAGTACATATAAAGACAGAGAAATAAACAGGAATGCCCCCTGTATTTTCTTTAGATGATGGAAAAGCCTTTTATCTGGTGTATGGAGAATGTCCTTAACGTAAGAATTAAAACACTCCGACGAGGTCCCCTCCACACTTTCTAGTTTTGTGGTGTGGGCATAGATGGGGCAGTAGAGGAGGGCAGCGTGAGCAGGTCAGAGGTGACTGTTCCTCTATGTGGCTGTTTCCCTGGGTGTGGACAGTGTTTCTCAATACCTCAGCTTGGATTATGTACCAGCAAGTGTCAAGGGTTGAACCCTAAGCAGAACAGTGAAGGAATAAAGTTGTATTAATGCTATCTGAGTCTCCTACTTCTCTGTGCTGCAAGTTTGGTGCTTTGCCTGGGGTCTCATCCTGTGATTTGAATCCAAAATACCCCCACAAATATCTAAAACTTAAAGCTACTGGATCTGCTACTATTTGTGAATCCTAGACGAGATGTTACTGTCTAACAATGAAAACATCAATAATTCTCTTAATCAGGGTGAAATGTTTTTTCCATGTAGATATTGCTTTGAGAATAGAAGTTTGTATGAACAACATCAATCAGGGAGCTCACACAAATGAATAACTTACAGCCCCACTGGCAGCCAGTATTGAAGATTAATGCTGATAAACACTACATTCAACATAAGATGTGATTTCTGAAAATAAATCAATTTATTGGATTCCCAGACATATGTATTTTGTAGTCAACCATTGATTACTGACTCAGCTGATCCTACTGTTCATTCATCACATGTGCTTATATAAAAGCTGAACTATCCTCTTTCAGGACTTCATCTAATATATAGCACAATTACTTGTGAAGTAGTGCTGTTCCAGTTAAAAGAAATTACATTTGATAGCTGCACACTGAAGTGGCTCCATTTACGTAGCACAAACATGACAGACATACAGATATATTTTCTGGAGATAAGTATTGTGAATCAGAGGCACTGTTGCACCTTGAACTGTACTGAATATTTTATGCTGCATGCCAAGGAAGACTCTTAACTGTTTGAAGAGAGTGTCGGTGTTTATGGCCTTAATTTCTTATATGTCAAACAATGACAATGTATCTCATGCGCGCTAGCAAACAAGAAGGGAAAGCTCCTGTCTTCAGTCCCTTACCTTCTTTATTACAGCGTATTTCCATTCTATCTACCCTTACATATGCCTCAATAATCCAGAGGAGTTGGCAAAACCAACAGGTTTGTAAGCAAATTAATGCAAAAGAAAGTATGGTAAAAGGCAAAGCATTTTGTTGAGATTAATTTGTAGGAATGGCAGGATAACAACTCCTTCAACTGTTGTCAAGTCTTCCTTCATTTTGCCTAAAAAGACAGGCTTTTGTATTCAAGTCCTGAATTTGCAAAAGTCCTTGAACAGGTGAAGGGTTCTGTGAACTTGAATTACATGAGTTTTACACTTCATGTTAGCACACACTTAAGACACAGCGGAACTAAGCATCAGTCCTGGTAAGTAAAAAAAAGTGGCCTAGGTACATACTTTTGTATTATATTAATCTTACCATTACTGACAGGCACTGGAGTCAATAATAAAATGCCTGGCGACCCCTTTATTGTACAAAGCACATTATTGTACAAAGCACCGTTTTATTATCAGCTGTACCTGGAGTCACAGAAAACACGTGTATGATCAGCACTTTTGTACTTCTGGGTGGAAGGTTGGTTGGTTATGCCATATTTTTGTTAAAACTGGTGAGAACATGATGACAGGGATAAAAAGAATGCAGGCAATGAAAGCTGGAAATTGTGCTTTTTCAGGACTTGGTACAACTGAATAGGAGTTAGATGCAACTTCAGCAATTACAGTTTTACAGTCTTATCAGAGATGAAGGAGATTTTCTTCTCTTATTTCTTACCTGGTAACTTGTTTATCATTGAGAAAATATTTTTTTGGTTTCTTGATTCTGAAATTATCCTAGGTCTTCATTAGGAGAAGTATTAACCAAAATGTTTTGGAAGCAGCAAGTAATCTAGCTATGTGCGCAGACTTATTTTCTTGTGCTTTCTCTAACCCCTTTCCCTAATCTTCTTCTCACTCTAAGTTGTCAGCAGATAAATATCATTAGCTTCATGTCCATCACTGGAGGTTCCTCAGCAGACTTCATTCTTCTCACAGAATGAGAGAATGACAGAATGATAGAATCATAGAATAGTTTGGGTTGGAAGGGACCTTTAAAGGTCATTTAGTCTAACCTCCTCTGCAATAAGCAAGGACATCT
>VWZL01006688.1:0-22542 GCA_013396915.1 Stercorarius parasiticus | reverse complement strand
TTTGGACTTCTAAGGAAGCCAACCTTCATCTATTTCTATTTGTTCTTAAAAAATGAAAAAAGTATTTTGTAAGCTATAGTTGTGATCTTGCCCTACACTGTTTACCCATGAGAAAAGCAATACTCTTGTGCTTCTTTTTTATGACAGCATCTTATCAATCTAAGATCATATTGGAAGAGGGAGAAGTTTTGCAAGATTTGTTGAACAGGCTCGAGAGCAGCAGAGACTCCCAGAAATTTTCCAAGAGGTGCCAGCCAAAACTGTCTTGAAGCTGTTTTTCCCAAGATCTTCTACTAAAAGAAGAAGTCTTTTTCACTTCTGGTGGGATTCATTTCTCCTAACAGTAGGTTTTTTCATATGCGACAATAATATTGTCATGGGAGTAATTTACTTAATTTTAACAAAATTCATGTTGAGACAATGAAAAAGGAGTGATCTCCTTGTACTTGCACCTTAATTTGATTTTCAGTGTGAGAAGTGTAAAGTGAAATAAGGTTAACTGGGATGTTTAGCAATGGAAGAAATATTGATAGAATCAATCCTGTCAAAAATATCCAAATGCACATTCATGTTCATGTTCAGGTCCAGCTGTCACACTAGTATAGTATGCAAGGATAGACACAGGATCTTGGGGTGTATGTGAATATATTTCCAAAGTGTATTCAGAAATATAAGGCAAGTAGCGGACTCCTAAACAGGCTGGATAGCATGTTTGGTCTTTGAAAATTGGCAAGTATCTAACAATTTTATAAATGCCACAGGGTGTCCGCCTTTGATACTTAACACTGTTGGAAATCTGGTTTATAGCTTCTAATTAGATTAATCCATCTGGTAATATTTGTAAAAACATTTTGAATCATCCCCATCATAAGATGCAAATGGAATGGTAATAGTAGGCTACAAGTTTACTGTCAATAAAAGTGTATTAAATACTCTGTGTGGACTGGATGAAATCAAAACCAGCTCTAAAAAGTGTAAATAATAATAAAAATTAGCTGGCTACTCGTAGCAGTTGGATAAGTAGGCTACTACAGCTGAATGAGTAATAAAACCCATAAAGCACAGTTCCTAAATACAACATCCACAGTGGATACAGTGTGCCAAATTAACATTTATCAATACACTTTATAATAGAAAACCAGGTTAAAAAAAAGGGATAAAGTTAAAAAATGAAGAATCTTTCCATTAGCTATTTATTTTACTTTAATGGTGTCAAAGAAAGGACCGTTTCTCCTAAGCAAAGCTGGAAACAGAAAAGGTATTGAAATTCTCTTTGAAAGTGGAAATTTAGCTAACCTGAAACCAGTTATAAACTAGTAAGGAAAAAAAGAGAAGGAAAATAATAGGACAGTACCTTTCAAAGATAACTTATTTAAAGTATCAATTTGCTTACGGGAATGAGATCTGTTAATGTCAGGGAGACCAATAGTTTGGAAAGATTTAAGCCAGTATTAAACATTAATGTGGAAATGAAAACCAAGCATATTTATGTTAAAGAGAATAAGACCTGGAGCTGGCCTTAAGCCATCTACTAGTGAAGGTTCACCTACTGTATTACAAGCAAAATCTTTCTTGCAAACCCTTCCCCTGAAATTCTAGGTTGGACTTTCTGGACATTATTATATTGGATTACTCAGTGTTGTGCTGCTCAGGTATGGCAATTTCTGTGATTCTACCTTTAAGCATCTCCATTGAGAAAGGAATGTGAGTGCTTGTCTCAAATCTGTGGACTAAGATTCTGGCTGTCACCATACCTGGATTGCACCACTCAAAGTTTCATTGTGTTTTGAGAGACTAACTCAGAACCCTGTGCAGGTTTAGAACTGTGAATGAAGAATGACAAAACCCTATGGTCTCTTGCATGGCAAAGACTATAACATAGAATCTCCTCCAAAATGGATAATGTCTGAACTGCAGTTTTTCACACATTCCATAACATTATGGTTATTTGGATCTGGTGTATTCGAATTGTTGATGGAAGGTTATTTTTTTCATGGAATGGTATTTATGTTGGAATTTTTATAACTGAGAAAGCATCAGCAAAGAAGCCTTATTTGCCACCCTTTTTTTTTTTTTTCTGATGTAAAATGTATTGGCTAGACATATTTTGAAACAGTGTATCCTTTTATGACCAGATACACAAGCACAGACTAAATACATAGCAAGACTGTGAAAGTTTGACTGTGAAGCCCTAGAAAAAAAGAACATTGAAGTTCTGCATGCAAATCCCAGATTTGCAAATGCAAATGGGCTTTTAAGAATACAAAGTAGTTAGACATATGCAGAAGAATCTATGTGCACATTAAATTATGGCCTGGCACCCACTGTTGTAAGAGCTGCTTAGAAAAATGGGCATATAGCTTTTTCCATAATGCATCTTTAGCTGCCTGTCTAGTGTACATGCGTCATCTGCCAGTGCCTTGGAAATTTGAATCTCTCTATGCCCTTTTCTGTCCACTTCAAAGCCAAACCAAACAGTCCCCTCCTAACTCTGCGGACATCCAACAGAGAAGCGAAGTGATCGTCTCCTCCTCCTGACAGCTTTATGCGTTACTTAGCTTAGCTCTTGCCCATTGGAATTGGCCCAAACTATAGGCCAAAACGACATGAATTGTTGCTTTTCTGCTTATCAAATATCAACATAGCTTTCTTAACCAGTGCAGGCAGGACTGAATATTTGCACTGTGGCAGTTAAGGGAGGAACTGGGAAATGTCTCTCTGACGTGCAAATCCAAGAAACAGAGACACTTTTCATACCAGACCATGCCCAAGCGAGGGGCAATCCTGAGCAGAGTCCACACAGGGGAGGGGGAGTTGCTGTGAATGGTGTCAGGACATCAGGACCAAGTTCTGCACTGCCTGAGACACACTTGCTCTCCCTGGGGAAGGGAAGATATTTTCTGTATGTTTGGATAGTTCGCTCCTGTTTTCTAGTGGCACTCATGACCCACCATGAGTGTCCTCAGTGGGAGACCTATCCTACCATGTGTAACACTGAGAGAAGGCAAACTCTCTTATAAAGCTCCTACTACAGTGTTTGAATTCAGGACGGTTCTCTTAGCCTTCCTTGCTATCCAGAAAATTACAGCATTTATGAGGCTGCTTGGGGAGTGGGGAAGAAGGCTGTCTCATGGTCTTGTGAAATAGACAATGAGTATTTTTAGCCTGTTTCACAGAAAATCTGCCTGTTAACATGTGATTGCAGCCATAGATAAATTGCTCTGGTAGTGTCAAACTTGGTTTGGCCCCTAAACCTGTATATAAACCTGCTGCAAATACTAAATTCATTTTGTCTATTCATGTCCTTAATTATCAACCTGTGAAAATGATTTGTGGATAGCGGTAAAACCCTAATGCTGTGTATCCACAGGGATCTTGGCTTCTTTAATCATGACAGAATGTAGGATGTCTTCTCAGCAGTTGGTAAGAGAACAAACACAGAAAAGCAAAAGGAGAACTGAGGAAAAAAAGTCATGGAGATATTTAACTCTTACCTCATAGATAACTTCAGACTGCAATTATGCCTGGGTCATAAGCATAATGGTATTTGGACTGACTTTTAAAAAGTCTGCACGCTTTGTAATTCCTTATTGTTGCCTAAGGAGAAAAGGTCTTTATGTCACAGCAATATAGGAAAGAACCATTACATACAACCATGTCAGCTCTGTGCCGCATACATATTTCTGAGATTTATTAAAATTAAAGATTACTGATATGTATTCATGCTACAAAAGCTGTGCCACCAGTTTGCTCTTCAGACAACGTACCAGCTAGAAATGTTCCTGTTTTTTTCTACGTCATTTCCAATATTACTTCAGCTTCTACACAGTAGTTTTTTACCACTGGCATGGAGCCAGGGAAGTCTAAGAGAATACAATTTAGGGATTCATTTGTCTTACAATAGAGATAAAAGAGCCACATAGCAGAATGTATGATGCAGTATAAAAACTCACATAGGTAGATAGAATTACTCTGTGCTAAAAGCATTTTCCTCTGGTGTTACATTTGCATTCAGTAAATATCAGTGATTGAAATTCTTTTGTAAAGTTTCTTCACTTGTAACAACGATAATAAACCAACAATGAGTTTCGTGCATCCTGTTAAACACCTTCTTTTGATTATATCTGTATTCCAAAATTCCAGGTATGCAGGGCCACATCACATAAATAACTCCTCAGCTTGTATTTATTGCGGAGTTCCTCCTAATGTCAGGTACCCGGGTATACGCAATGAGCTAGGCTGTGAACCCCATGTTCAGAATTACCCACATCATGTAAATCCAGTGATCATTAACTGTTTAGCCAACACTGTCATCAGGGACTAGGCTGTTTCCCACCTAACTCCTTTCCAACTGCTTGCTGTCCTCTTTTACAGTAGTCATATTTTAATTCCTTCATGCTGCATTACCTTTTTTTGGTCTTTTCAAATGAATGCAGAGTTCATTAGTTCAGATTTTTTTTAATGTTTTACATCATTCTGCATGTTACAAATATTTTACTTCGGTATATCATCTAAGCACAGAAACAGCTATGGCTTCATCTCTGATCACAGGCCACATGGCCACAAAAACTTTGTGTCACAGAACTAGCAGGGTTTCCCCTGCCTGGATAAACTCCAAAGATTTGTGTTAGATCTGACATATATAACGCAGCTGGATATAAGTAGGCTCTAGACATCACTCCTATTTTAGCACCCACAGATACTTTCAAGAAGCAGATCCTGCCAAGTCTCCCTTCCTGAAGCATAGCCTTGGTGGTAACGCTGGTCCTACCTCTCACTGATCATTATGGTGTATATGTGCAGTCTGCCAGAATCCCAGCCTGGGACAATCCAAGCTTTGATGCTGAGGGTAAATACTTCTGGTATTTCCACAGGGGTTAATGAAGACTCCATTGCTCATAACACATAAAGCATAAGGGCAGACAGTTCATTGGACATAAAAATGAACGTATGTTGTATCCAGGTAAGTTCCCCTATGTGATCAGATTCTTGAAACTGAAGTTCTTCTCTTGAGCTGTTAATTTGGCCACCAGCTAAATCAGCACAACCCCCTTCATAGCCCTTCAGTTGTCTCTGTCTTCAGAGACATGGCAAACTGCTCCTGCTCCTTCAAGAGGACAGTTCCTTGGTTATGAGCACACACACAGTGTAGAGACCTGAAAAGCTGGCTCTCCCTGGGAAGCACCCATCTTACATTTCCAATATTATTCCATCTAAATGGAGAGTACTCAAAATTTAACATCCTTCTACTGTTGACTCTGTGGCAACTGTCAGAATTAAAGAGAGATAAAACCAAGAAGGTAAAAATAGGCCCCATAATGAAGATGGAATTTGCTTATTCAGCATAGTATCAGGGTGTAGTTTGCTTATTCACTGCATAGTTCACTTAGTCATTTACTAAGCATAGTTTGCTTATTCATGTAGTATTGGACAGACTTCCTGCTTTGTGCATAGTCATTTCCAAAGTCGTCACACCATGATGTTCTTACTTGGAAGTTTCCAAGTAGTATAATGAAAATAGATACATTATTGCCACTTAAATCAAAAGATATGTCAGAAACTCTTTGACTACTTAAAAAAAATTTATGAGTACTTTAATTTGGATACTAAATAGTGGCATATTTCCAGGTAGTGGTGTGGTGATTAATGCCCCTGAGCGTTGCACTCAGTGAATTTATGCACAAAAATTTGTAATTACCTTTTGTTAAAGGACAGAACAGAAATGAAGACTGAAAGTAGGGGGAAAAGAGAAAGCAAATTCATATTAATTTACTACAGGCCACAAGCAAGCCTTTAAAATGCAGTACGTATGGGTGAGATGATGAGTTTGTCAATAAAATCAAAACACTCATAGCTTGTAGAGGAGGCCAATGAGATAAGGAGTAGTGAGAAGCTTCAGAAGACAGTGAAGCAGGGGAGGGTAATGAGAAAAGGTGGCTGTCTTGGGTTTGAGGGTGTTCTCAAGATTGAAAGGATTTTGGACAGGAAGCCAGTGGACAGAGCTGATGAGGGGAGTTAATATTCAAACACACAGACAATGAAGATTAAATAAAAAATAGTGATTTAAGTGGACTGACAAAGGCAATAACTGCATTTTGGAGATTCCTTTACTAATCACGGCAGCATGCACAAAGGCCTGAATGAGACATTTGGCCATAAGGATGGAGATTATAAGGATTGTTCTGTGGAGACGCTGAGGATAAAGAAGTGGCAGGTTTCTGGAAATGAATTTGTCATTAGCAACACTAGTGAGAATGGTATCAGTGTGGAAACACAGAAAGCCAGATTGGAAGGCATCCAAAGCAGATGAAAGGGAGAAAATTGTTGTATTTTGCAGTATAATTAAGGATATGAGAAAGAACAGGAAGGAGACAAATGGGCAAAAGATAGAAATGGGCAAGAAAAGTCAGGGCTGATTTTTGAGGAATGTGGAACCTGGAAATGAGAGTTTTAAAGATATACGGGGAAATTTAAACAGGACAGTAGAAGTAAGAGGATGAAAGAGGGTAGGTCACCTGAGAGACAGGCTAATGTGGAGCAACAAGGTAAGAAGAGAAGTATGGAAGAGAGAAACAATTTGGTGGACCTCAGAAAGACTCACCAGCAGGAGCGTGAGCTTGCCATACAAACAGCCTTTCCCCAGTTTCTATATTCAGAATAACATTTCTTATTCTTTTTGGCTGTAACCATATCTGGAAATTTATGTCTGGAACCAATCTCCTGCCCTTTCTATATGGTGCAAAGAGCCTATATCCACATTATTAAATCCTTTTACCTGCCAGAGAAGAATAGGTCTGTGAAAATTGTCTGTAGCTCCTCCTAATTCCTAAACTGTGGCTTGGGAATTCTTTGGGAAAATGGTATGAGGCACAGGTTGAGTATGTGTCAGAGACACTCTAGTAATTTGACAGTTTGAATAACAGAGTTCCAAAACTTTTACAATTTCATGAAGATGCTTGCATACATATACAAATTTAATCTAGGCAGTCCAGAGGTTCTTGCTGGAGATTGCTATACATGTCCGATTGGTTAAACTGTATATTAACAGAATGAAAATGGTAGGCTCAAGTTGCCAAGAAAGCATGGCAGCGTTCAGCATTGGTGCTGACCTGCTGGATAATTCAATCTTTACCATTGCAGATTAGCAAGATATGGGGTTAAATGTATCTTTCCTTTGGTGCATATTTTCATCAGATGGATTTTGAGTGTCTCACTAAATTATTAAGCTCACAGTCTTTATGGGGACTGAGGCTTTAAGTTTAATGTAAAATTAATCTACCAGTTAAAGAATATTTCGCATTCGCACACCCTGGGGAAAAAAGGAGCCTGTCATCACAGTGGGCTGTAGCAGCTGTGAGTAACCAGCTGTCTCATTCCAGCTACCAAGAAGATCATCATAGATCAATAGCTGTTGTCCAGTGACTTTCTTTTGCAAAAATCAGCACAAATAAGAGGATAAACTGGAAAGAAATTGAATGACCTTTATTTCAAATGAAATCCATTACCCCAGTGTGGTAGATTAGAAACGTATTTAGTGGGAAGCCAGACTTGAAACATTTCTGAGTAGAGAAGAAAGCTGGTGTGCTGTCTCAGCCAACAGAGCATGTTGCATCCCAAGAGCACATGGGCAGCACCAGCTTCTTCAGAGGAAGCTGCAAGAGGCTGTGTAGAGAGGCAAAGCAATTCCAAAATGGTTGGGAAAACAGCTTTTTATTCTGCACAGCCTGAAGACTGTCTACTGAGTGGGAGAACTAGGTATTTCATCTCCAACAACCTACTCAGTCCTTCTCTTCCCCACTGCCTATCATCTTTTCTGCAGCTCAGGGCATTGTTTTTACATCTCCAGATGTCTTTGTGAGGATTCACTCCTAAGCTGTAACTTGATAATCACAGCCTCAGTGTTGCCATCATTGTCTCCACTGCAACTAGCTAGGTCGTGTAACGAAAATAATTGGTCTATATTCTTCTGCTAATAAAAGTATCCAATTACTGTGTTCTATGTTCTAGAGGCATTGCAGTTATGTGAGAGAATTCAGAGAAGGGCCCTGCTTTTTAAAAAATATTTATGAATCCCAAAAGGTATAATTTTACCAGGAATATTTTCTGTAAATAGGAAAATTAAATAGAAAGTGTTATTTCATGTTCATAACATCCTTTAGGAAAAGAGACATCCATTGCAGCAGTATAAACAATAGGTAAACAGAATGCTTGGTGCAAACAATGACTTCTAAAAATTTCATGCTTCCCATAATCTGGATTAGGATGGATTGTTATTTTGGCCAGCCTTTTCAATGTATGGCTGCTTTTGTTGCAGTATCTACTCTTGAGTTATTGCTGCCCATTGTCCGATGACGGGCTTGATTATTTAGCATACAGGACAAACAAACAAACGGTAAAGGGAAAGGAAACAATAATTTCTAGAGAAACTGTAATAATTTTTTACAACTACATTAAAAAAAAATCCTGATCTGTTCTCTAGGGAATGAAGAGCATTTGCTATAAGTGTCATATTGTGGTTAAGGTTCCTGGTATAAGGAGGCCGCATATAATTTTTGTCCATAGCGACAAAACTGCTCTTCTGCGTATGTTCTTACACTGAGACACTCTTTTGTTATTCCTGTTACAACAGGTGATGGTTATGGCTTGCAAGCTTCGGGGATTCCTAATGTAAAAATTAAAGAGGTTCTCTTCACTTGTATTTTCCTTTCCTTGGGGAACACTGACTCCAAAGACTCCTCTTCTTTTTATAACCCCTCTATCCTGGCTTTCCCCCAGTCCCTTCATCCTTGGGTTTCCTACAGTGCATTTAGTTTCTACGTGTTTGTACAATTACCGGTGCAGCTGATCAGTGTGTGTGCTACCTTTGTGTATGCACATTGCATGGTTAAAAATCCCTTTAGAGAATTCTGCATTCCTAGCCATTTACCACTAGTGATCCAACAGGGAGACATAATGTCAGAAAATGGTGATAGGTCTTCAAACAACTTGTAACAATAAGGTAGGGAAGTATGCTAAAAGGCATTTTCCATTTCTGCAAATTTCATTCAAAGAGTAACAATTCAATCAAAATTAAATGTCCGCAATTTGCAGCACTGTCCCAGTTGTGTAGGGACACTGAAGAGTCCTCAGGAGAGCTGTTGCTTCTTCACTTGCAGAATTGACCTTCTGCAGCTGGTGTGGCAAATCCTCCCAAGTATGCAAACTACTGCTGCTGCTTCTGGATAGCAAATACCAGCTTTTGAACCTAATTCAAAGCCTATTGAAACAAATGGAAAGCCTCTTGTTTCAACAACTGTTGTTTACTGTTGCATTTCATGGACTCCAACAAAAAGACTGAAAGTCTTATAAAGTCTATGAAAGTGAGGTGGATCCACATAATGTACTACCAAAGCTAACCGCGCTACACAGCAATCAAATCAGCCCAATCAAAGTGGCACCAGCATCAGCAGATGCATTTTCAAACACTTTTAGCCTCTGAAAACATACAAATATGTCATTAAGAATAAAATAAATCCTCATCAGTGATGGAGTTCAAAACAGACAAACTCAATCACCTGCTAAGCTATTTGCATTCATTAACATCCAAGTTTCATTGCAGTAGAGGTAGGGCACCTGCAAAACTCATTTTGCAGAAAAGGATTGAATTCCTTAAGTCAGTTCCTTTCAAGTTTTCCTAATTTTTCTAAATAGTTTCCACCTTACAATATTTTTTTCTTTTAATACATTAAAAAAATGTAGGATGGAAACAATAGGGAGAAACTCTTAGAAAACTCCATGAGTAACAGTTTAGTAAGGAGCAGAAGTTTTGAACTAGTAGAGTCCATTTCCAGCTTTCCTTACATATGATTGATAATAGACAATCAGAGATCATTAAGCAGACAAAATGAGGAGCAACAGTGCTTCTTTGCCCACTTCTTTCCTTGTGCATTCAGAAGTGAGAAGCTATTCACAACTGTTTCAACCAGAACACTAAATTTTCAGAAGATACATTATTCTAAAACAGATCTTTGTCCAGAAACACAGAAAGATATTATTTCAGTTGTTGCTTTTTAGTGTGACTCACTATAGAAGGACTAGTAAACATTTATCCTAATTCAACATATTATTTGAAGAAACAATATGATGATACAACATCATCAAGAGAAATTGAACCACAATTAATACCTCCTATTCAACATTTCAGGAAATTCTAGACACGATAGCCCTTTGTCAGGTCTCGTGGGAATTCATGTAAAATCCTGCCAGACATCATAATATATACTTGAACGTAATGGTGATTTATACTCTATAGATGCTGAGAAAGATGGAACGTTCCCAATTTTTAAATGGGTATTTGTATGGCCTAGACTAAATTTTTTGTTAGTTACTCAAGCTTTGCTGCAGGACAGATTTCAAGAGATATTCTTGCCATTAGACTGCTTGATCAAGAAATATTTAAAAAGGCAGCTCGGGTTAAAGACAGCTAGTGTTATTTTAGAATTGCTAGGTGAACATAACAGGTTATTGGCTGACCCACAACTCGAGTTATATTGTTACTGTAACAGGACAAAATATATGTTGGAAAAGATGAAAATCTCTTCCTCTTTTATAGAGAAAGAAAACTCCCAATATAATGTTGGTTTACCAATAGGAGAGTGAAACCCTTTGCCAGCTTCCTCAGAATACCTAATTAGCTATTATAGCCCAGAAGATGGACAGTGGGACAGGCGGCTAACCAGGTAATGTTTTACTCCATATTTACACCAGTATAACTCATCTGAAAGAAAGAAAAAGTTGCATCAACATCAGTGTGCGAGGATGAAATCATGCTATAAGACCCTACAGAGAATTTTGAGACCAGATTCTGATTTATTCCAGAAAATCATATTGTGGGTGTTGTTATGGGGTGCAATCTCAAACACTTGCCTGACATATCTCACCACTTTTCCCAGTGAGGACTTGACTCCTAGAGCTCATCCTCACCTTTCCCCTTTAGCACTCCCAGTTGCACAGCTCCCAGTTCCCCAGGCTCTTCCCCACACCTGAGTTTTTGTGTTCTGGCACATAACCAATTGCTGCATCGTGCTCTCTCCTCTGGAGGGAACTGGGTGAAAGCTTATTCCTCAAATACGTGCGTAGCTGCCCTGCAGAAATGTCTTGTCAGAGTAATCTTCTTCAATAATACTGATATTTTAAAATTAGTGGCATGCAGGACAGTTGTTTTTAGCTAACTTCCCAGTGTGAAGTTCAGACACAACTGAAACTTCACATTTTGACAATATATGAACGTAACTCCTATATTTTTCTTGTAGAAAAATTATTTAGGTCTGAGCTTAGTGCTGCAAAAATGAAAAGGAAGGAAGGGGGAAGCAAAAAATACCTTCACTGACTTCATGCAAACTTTTTTTCAGTTTATAACATTTTCAGGACTCTCATTTGTGTTGGCAGAGTGGGGCAGAGAGGGAAGAGAGAAAGAGAGGCTAACAGAATGGACAAGATAGTTCCCAATCCAACCTATAAATCCATTAGCCTTCAGTTTTTTTGTTCTGCAGTTCTTATGTAAGACATATATATTGCGAATGACAAAGCAAGACTCATGTCTTTCAGTGCAACCTATTGCTATGAATGCTTGCTTCTGGGGAACTTTGTGGTGGTCCAAGTATCCCTGTTAACAGATCACAGTGCAAGGACAGGATCTAAATGGGCCTAAGTTTTGGGTAACTATATTCGTAGAAAGAAGCACATGTGTGAACAAGATTTCACTATTATTGCCATCTCAGGAAATCCTTTAATGAATTGAGCAGACTGTAAATACTCCCTTTTGTAACTGAACTTAAAAATACCATGCTGGGAGAAATTAAAATTTGGGGTATTTAATGACTCTTAAAACATAATAAAATTTGAAATAAAGACAGTAAGCTTACAATATTTGTCCATATTAAACTCCTGTACTTAATTGGTATTTCAAACACATAGTAAGTGTACTGTGGCCTGATTATCAAGTTCTTAATTCAATAATTATTTTGCTGTTCATATTAATGCAGAACAATGAGTAAATCCACACAGTACTTTGGTTTATTGTAGATTTGTATTTTTTAAGTGATGTTCCAAAGACCTTTCATAATTGTTTTACCCAGTTAAAAGTGTCAGTTTAATTTTGTATGGGTGTATGTAACTTGTGTCAGCAAATAGTATGGATAATTTATGAGGAAATGACAAATTATAGGAAGCAGAGGTTTCACAAAAAGTTAACTTTGAGAGAAATTAACTTCTTTTTAATATTCTTTAGGATCACTAAAATGCATGGAACAAAGTAATCTAATTTCAGTCATGACTATATTTCAAAGTCTTTTTTTATGTTTCTCATGAACAATTGTAGTCAGGTCTGCCAGTGAAGCCACTAAACAAATCAAAGTGGTTACTGAAACAAGTCATAGTGACTACTGATAATAGTAAAAACAACTTGACACTGAAAATCTTCATGGAAATGATGTGTTGTAAACACCAGCTTATGAGTTATCTTGTGCTTTATGCAATTCTGTGGCTGCAAAAACCAGAGCATTATAACTTTAATATGTAGACTTCGGGTGAATTACTTCTATTTTAGAGGAAGAAGAGAATGAAGGAACTAAAGAAGGAAGCTCTCCTTTCTGAGTTTTGAAGTGCTTTTCTCTGCAACCTGAATAGTCTCTGAAATAGGTTTTGATATATTATTACACATCTAAACTTTAAACTGTAAATCCCTCAATTGAGCAACCAAAGTACAATGGTGTAGGTCTACTCGTTTTAATGGAACAAATCAATTTGCACCTCCACAAACATGGCCACGTTGTCTTCTTTGCACTTCGCGTAGGAAGAATATCCACTATATTTTCTAGCCTACTGAAATAATCCTGGCCTTAATACTTGTCCAGGCTAATGTCTGAGGTAGTGATCATCTACTGCTTGATTAAAAGGGTAATTGCCAGAGATCCTGTTAGAGTCAGGGTTTTATGGGAAGAGAAGACTGTCTCTTCTTTTTACATAATTTGCAGTGGTGCAGATGTTCCCATTTTCCCCGTTGGCACAGTGAAAGGGACTGCAGGAATGGCCCTGGAGGCTGCCAGGCAGGTGGGAGGGAAGGCTAAGTCTCACTGGTGTGGGACTGAAATCTTTATAGACAGACAGAGGCTTCACAAAATATCATGTCCCTTCTAGTTTACCCCAGCAAAATCATTACCCAGTACTGGAATAATTTGGGTTCAACAGAAACACAGACAAAATAAAGCTAGTAAGGATATGAAGGGGGAGAGTGGAAGTCTGATTGGAAGAAGTTTGCTGGTATCAGAGGCCCAGAAAAAAAAATATCAAGGTTGTTAAGATGCCAAAACTATGGAGCATTTGAAGTTCTCTTAGCTAAGGAAAAAGAAATGCAGGTGGGATACAGCAGATTGTTGAAGGAAATGTGATCTTCACATTCTGCAGAAACACTTAACTAAGAGAGGGAAAGACGCTTTGCAGCAGAAGTTCATGGGTAGATGCTGCACAAGAGATGCTTGGCCATTTCTGAGAGACAGAGACTAGCAATTTGGTGGTGACACAGACAGATTCAACAAATGTCCTGAGTTCTCACACCAAGAGAACATGAAATTAGATGCAGCAGAGACTGTAGTGACCAAACCCAGCAGATCTTGCGTCAAAGAAAAAATACGTGCAGGGATAACTGTCAAATCATAAGTATTTTGCAGGGTTTCTGAAAGTTCTGAGACCCACACCACAGGTGTACCTTCACGGTCCCAGAGAGACCCTTACTGACAGTTTGTGTACAAGGTCTGTGAAAGTACTGTATGTTTCTCAGTGTTCCTAGCAGTACACGAATTCATACCATCCATGAGGAATAGACGAATCTGACTGTATTTCAGGCACTCCTTCATCTCCTAAACAAGATTTTGATGTAGATATGGCTTGCATTATTGGAGAAGTGTATGCAATGGCTCATAACATCAAAACTCAGTATGTTGATACGATTACAACACGTTTGGGTTTACAAGACTGGGAAAGAAAAATGAGTCACTGAGAACAACATAGCTAAACGGAAATATTAATGGTCAAGAAAAAAAAATCATAAAAAATTGGTAAAATATTCAACAGGAATCCCCTCTCTGCTACCAAAGAAGCTAGAAGAGCAGATCCTCTCCCTTTCTTTGGTAACTGTGTTAAAGAAGAGTCGGTGATGAAATAGGAACTAAATTTACATGCTTATTACTGTGCTTAGAGGTCTGCTGTCATCTCATAGCTGCCTTCTGATCACAGCAGGAAGATCAATAGATTACTCAAAATGGCCAAACCCATCAGTCTTGTGATCTGTGCATGTCCTCATCAATCTAAGAATAACCTTGAGACTGGTTGACAAATTTATTGGCATAAATTCAGGGCATATAATAGTGTGAGATGTGGATTGGTTGTAGGTCTGTACAGCAAAGAACCTAACAACTTATTTCTCACCACTCTGCCACCCTATGTATGCCTTACCTGCCATTAGCCTTCTGTGTTGTACCCTTATTTATAAACTTTAACAATTTTGGGCTGAGCTACAATCAGACAGGAATACTTGCATTATTTGAAGAAATGCTAATAAATTATAACAAAAAGCCTGCAGACATACTTTTAGCAGACAAAAGAATGATCTTCTCAGCTAATAAATCCAAAGCCAGTCCATACAAAGATCTCTCTAATTCAGGAAATGAAAGTTACCACAGTAATTTTATGACCTTTGACATTCTTGAAAATATTCTTCCAAAGCAAAAAGTCCTGCCTATCTTTGATAAAACACTATTTAATTCCTGCCAGCTGTGGCAGAACTGAACCCTGTATACCTTAATCATTTTGTAGAGTTTGTCTAGTGCTATGCTGTCATTTCTAGATGTGCTAAATGGAGTCACGTTTGCTTAAGTGATGGAGCTTTACAATGCAATATCGACCAGGTTATGACCCTTCACCCAGTAAGGCTTAAGAAAGCACAGAATCCGTTCTTGTGTTGCCTTAAGAGAAGTCTTTTGGTCCACCTCTAACAAAAGTCTATCACGTTGTGAGACCAGAAGCTGCATCAACACATTCTGAGTACCTGATAAGTTTATTGATGGGCATAATATACTTAAATTTATACACTTACAGAATTCTATTATAGTAGATTACAACTCTATCAGGCAACCATATGGTAATTAAAACATCCCTTGCTTAAATAACATTAGTTTATTGGAGGCACATTAACTGCCAGTGCATTGAACTGTGAAAAATAAGTAACTTCATATTCTGAAATTGCAGTGTTTGACTTTTTTTATAGGTACTAATGGGGGTTTATGTTTTAATTTCAGTTTTAACAGTATGCAATTAAAAATATATTCATATAGTTAACCCAAAGTGTTCTTCGTAGAGCACTATTCTTCATATGTTTTCAATCTCAGATATATAAAATGACAAGAACAGGATTTTATCTTAAGTCTGTATTTCCATTTCTACAGCGTATTGATTTACAGATCTTTGCCTACTGCTTCTTCAGGTTTGCTACTAAAACCAATAGTAAACATCAAAATAAAATTGACTGTGACTGGCAGCAATTGATATGCCTTTCAAATATTGAGAAAGAAGAATGGAATCTAATTTTAAGATTTATCCTTTTAAGCTTTTCTTTAGTAGAGCAAATAAGCACTCTGGTAGCAGTTATTTCTGACATTGTAGATGCTAGGTTCGTTGGACTGAAGCTCCAGAATAAAACTATATGCTTGTTAAATTAAACTAACTTGAGAAGGAAAACCACTTACACCCACATCCAAAATGCAAGATTATTTTTACTGGACTGTTCACATTTCCTTTTCTTTTCACCATTTATTTCTTCCACAAGAAGTGTCTGGTAATCATTTATGTACACCCAAAATATTGCATAGGTAGTATATAATATACTTCTTTGCTTTTTCAGGTGAAGGCAGCCAGTACCCTTTAAATCCAAAGTCAAAATACTTTCTAAATTGACTAGGGACAATTTTCACCTTAGCTAGCTTTATGATCTGAGAAATCTAAAGGAAATTTTAAGTATGACTTTAGCTGGGGATGAAGTTAGGCCATTATGCTTTCAGGCACAATTGGGCTTTCTTGGACTCTTTCCTTAGGATGCACATAAAGACTTCCTGGAGGATAAATTTCTTATTTGACCTTCTGTTTCCCATTTGCACTGCACGGTAGGCTTATGCAGTGGCTTGAATGACTTTCAATGAGAAAGCGGTAAAAGACAGTAACAAACTTGTGTGGGGGTGCTTCTGATGCTTCTGAATATGTGGTTTGATTGTCTGTATCTGCCATCAGTTACTTGGAGCAGAAATAAAGCATGCTCATTCAGTGGGAGCTCCAGGAGATGATGTCCCAGGGGAGGTCAAAATACCTGCTGCAGTTTTGATATGAAGGAAAATAAGATTAATCTGTTACTGTGTTTTGTGCTAAGGCTGTGGGAAAGGTCTTTAGACATGCTTCTTCTGTCACCCTCACTGCAGATATCAGAGCTGATAGCTCTTGCTCCTGTTCCCTTCCTTGCATATACCTTCAGGCCTGAGATCTCAGGAGTGATGTCTGCAGTGAGCAAAGTTCCACTCACCTTTATGCAAGTTAAACCATGAGCACTATCAGACCTTCCTCACTGTGTTCAGCTACTTGATTTATTTGAGCTGCTGATGGGATGTATGTATGTTTTCAGAAACGAGTCAAAACAGACTACACTTTTCTACTTTTAAATTAGGGATACAATCTTAATTATTACTAATATCTTTTAGCTTCACTCCTACTAGCCAGCTTTCTGTGGTTTTTTTCTGTGCTTCAGTAACCTTAGACTTTATGTTGACATATTGAAACACTTTGTTTTGTGGCACTATTTATAAAATAGGATGCTCAATCAGAGAGGTTCTTTTCAGAGCGTTCTGAATAATCCCAAAGCTTGGGAAGGAAGAATAACTCAAACCATTTAATTGAAAAGCTTTTCAATGTGGAGCTTTCAGTGTCTGTGCAATAATAGAACATTCTAAAAAGATGTAGATTATTTTAGAGGTGAAGGTCTGCCTCTTCAAAAGAGCCATCAATAGAATTAGGTGCTGAACTCCTTTGAAGCTCCTTTCAAATTTCCAGCTTAATTTTGTTTACTCCTGTGGAGTCAGTCATCTGAGTACAAGAGGAATATAAAATCAGGAGGACTCACCCTTTCCAAAATGTGTATTCATGGCAGACAGTCTGGAAGGAGTTCAGAGGGTTTTATCATCCCTTTCATCCTAGGGTGCTCGTTTTTCTCCATGGACGTTTTAATGGGTCACAGCTTAATGACTGTTTCCTGTGTCAACATTATAAAAAGAGGTTCAGTAGCATTGAGGTGTCAGCAAGCAAGACAGTCCAAAGGTGTGGAGGACAGTGATGCAAAATGTGTGGTTTCTATTCCTCCATTTTTATTGACATGTTCTTGCTGGAACCGAGGCAGAGAGAGAGATGCACAGTCTTGCCTCTTAGCTCAGAATGTGGATTGGTGTTGGAGAAAAAAAATCCAGACAAGGAAAAGTGTTCAGAAGTTTTCTGGATTTAGACAACACAGTAGGGAAATGAAAAATCCTACAAACACCAGAACCTGTGTCCCTCATTGCTGAAGGAGATTCTTCCACTAGAAAAATTCATCCTTGTGTTAAGTTGCCATGAAAATTTCAGGCACTATTCTTTAGATCTTTTATACTTTAAAATCTCAACTGTTTTTTTATTATTTTAGAGTATCACGCTGAGTGCTTTATTAGCAGATTGAATACATTGGAGTATGAAGGTTGTCCCAAATGGAGATTTTTCTGAAAAGCAGGAGAATTTCCAGAAGCCTCTGAGACGCACAGAATGTGGTGCACAGTATGTAACTCTGGACCCAGGCAGTAAACTGGAGATGTTAGTTTATTTTTGACAGACATTTTAATACAAAGCAACAAAGGCTCTTAGCATCTAGCCAACAATGTCTTATATCCTTAACTCCTGTGCAGTAGAAGTTAGATCCTAGTTAACAATGGGCAGAAAATTACAGTGTATTATTCATTACAAAAGGACAGATTTTTGTTTGGCTACCTTTTAGGCTAATTGGACAGTCAGAATAGATATTTGCCTGGATTCTGAAACAGCATAAGAAGCTAATATTTTACAGTACTGATATGGTAGCTAGTATTTTCACCATCTGGATACTTGCCTGTACACGAAGCTAGATTTTAAAAAAAAGGGTGGAAAAGGACGTATCTTAAGTACTTGAACAAAAGACAACAAATTCCATTTTATTTCTTAATGGAAGCAGTCAACCAGGGTTTAATGGGTTTGAGCAATAGAATAGGTCAGTTAACTACAGACAGGAGGTAAGAGAATCCTGCTTAGAGAATTTGACTGCCCTCAGCCATTCTAATGACCCCCAAAAAAACCTTCAGTGACAGGAAAAAGAAATTAATTAGAAGGGTATAGAGGCACACTGTGAAATTGACTCTGTTTAAGTCTTCTCATCTTAAAATAGACAGAGACACATTAAGAAAATGCAGTATACGGTTCATTAAAATCAGTACTCTCTGATGATACTGAAAAAGTGAGACGGCAGGAATACTGAATGACTACTATGCTATAATCTCTCCATGCCAAAACAGCATCTCAAGTTCTTTGTGTCTGTATTTCGTTCTTACTTACTCAGGCACTAACCCTCTAATTTCTCTTAGCTATCACCTCTCTCTCCCTTCACTGCATTGCAAAATTTGATCTCCCTGTGATGTTACGAACCTGCTGTCTCACCTGTGAGATGATCTAGACTTAGCAATTTATTGGCAACAGATTCTGGATATATTTGTAACACCCAGGAAGTCTTCCCCTCCTCAGGTACTCAAGTAGCTGAGATCTTGGGACTGCGTATTTACATTATTCATAACCTTGATAGGCTGCTCTGCATTTTACTGCTGTTTTCGTTAAAATGCCTCTCTCAAACATCCATCCCCAAAGAAATAAGTCTGCTTAACTTTTTTTTCCCCTGAATAAAAAACTGAAGATTTTTTTTAATTATTTTCATTTATACCTCTGACGATATTTTCTTCTGTACAGAATGTCCTAAATAATGAAATTTAAAGCTGAATTTTCCTGATTTGCAAAGTAGGTCAGCTTGGGATATCATACATTAGAAAACATGCTTTGGATCATTGGCTTTTGTCTTTCATTGCCACCTCTGAACATTTTGAGAAAGAACTAGAAATATACAGCTGTGTATCATTTATGGCAATCGATTTTATAATGGTCTCATAAGCACAACTACCTGCTTTTGTCGTAATTCAACAGATTGCAACAACTGACTTCATTTCTCCCAAAATGGCAGCCTCTGTCCCTCTTTATTATGGCTGAGAGGGAAAGTCAATGATGCTCAAGAATCAGCCAGTGACCCAACCACCCACTGCCAGGTGTGCTGTGAACACATGCAAGCACACTCACTAACATAGATTGCCAGCATGTTCTTCATCGGTTTGCTTTTCTGCTGCCCTCTTTGCTAACAAAAAAGGCTGGTTGTGGAAAGATCTTCACTCCCTGATGAACAATTAAGCCCCTTCAACCCCGTAGCTGGTGTGAAATTTTGTATGGTAATTCCTTTAGCAGCAGAGAAAAGCAGGAGAAACTGGTACTGAGTTTTGGTTGGGATTTTTTTTTTCATATTTTTTTCCAGAAGAAATAATATTCTTCTTCACAATTAGAAGTGAAAAATTACTTCGAACCATTAAAAGGTACAATTAAAGTATTAAGAAACCACATTTTGCCTGAATGCTTCCTTGGGCTACTCACACGTAAAAGCTAATGAATAGAGAGAACATGTGGAACTGCTACAGATGGCAGCATCAATGTGATCATGGAGCAGAGACTGAGTGTGCTTGCTGCAGAGAGGGTGACACTGAAAGCTACACAGGTTACTGAGGGCATGGATTTGCCAAAATTCAGTAAGTTTTGGAAGGTTTTTATCCAGCCACTTGATTCAGTTTGGTCTGATTAGTTTATTTTGAATTTTGTCTGTCACTGTTCCAATTCAGTTCACTACCTGATTACTCTCCAACTCTAATGTGAAAATGATTGAGAGGGGGATTTATATTTACTGATTAGTTTGTGATTTAGTGGATTCAACACAATTAACTGTGAGGGAAGCAGAAAAAGGCAGCTGAATAAGTAAAATCCTATTGTGATTTTACAGTGAAAGTTAAATCCTATTGATGTGTTAAGTAACATGACAGAGAGATTGCTTTTCATCTCCAAGTGCAGAACAGCACTTTCTTTTGAAGCTAATACGTGTCATCAGAAAGATTCGCCTGCTACAGAAGGATATTGAGGAACCTTGATGATCATTTTGAAAGAACAGCTGCTATTCTCATCCTTGAAATGTAGCCACTGTGGGTGCTTAATGACTGTTCAGTTTCACTTCAACACCACCTTCACAGGAGCAGTTTTTATTCATAAAAATTGCCACAGAAAAAGCATGGAGTAAGGACACAAAAACAACAACACCATCAACATCAAGAAGAATAACAACAATGCATGGTTTTAAACACGATAGGAAAGTTGCTGCTTTTTATACCACCACCACCTTCAATGTACCAGAAGAGAGCACTAAGAAGAAAACACCAAAGCATTATCTCCCTAAACACACATCTCTAGACAACCACAACTCTGGTGAACCACTAGCTGTTGCAAACAGAAAATTAAATGTGAGATCAAATACTTTCGCTTCTCAAACCCTATGACTGACATAACAACTACATGTTTCCTTTAGGGAGGTATATTTATTCATAGCTCTTTACCCGGTGTTGAAGCTAAAATGCCCTTGGGGATATTTCCCTTAAGACCACGCAATGCTGTAGATGGAAAGACTGAAAGAAATAGTGACAGCTTCCTGTGAAAGCTATTACTCTGCCATCCTGCAGAAACCTCTTTTTAGACTCTCTTTTTCTTTACTGTCTACAGATAACTGCCTAAATGGAAAATTCCCGCTATCCTCTTTTCCTTATGCATAGTTTGTCTCACCCTAACAAAAGCCTTGCTCCTGCAGGTGCTTCAGTGGGTGTTTCAGTGGAGATGTTTACGGATTTAAGCTTGTACCTAACATAAGCAGAGCAGGAACCTAATCATTGCTTATTGCAGTTTGTGCATTTTGACTTTCTCCCTGTTGGATTGATTTTTTCCTCTTGGGAAGATGCAACTTTTGGTCCAGGCTCACTCTATAGACGGAATAATACTCCTGGCCAACAAACGAGGTGCAGAAAGAAGCAGCAAGGGTCTTAGAGGCAGAGGAAAATTGAGGAGCTGACCTTGTTCAAAGTACTTTTGTTTCACTGCAAAATTATTGAAGGAAATAAAAGTTACTGCAGGATCATGAGCAAAGTAAAGACCACAAAAATAGATGGATTCAAGATGCTTCTTGTGGTTGTATTCATATCTTCTCAGTCACCAGCATTTGGGAAAGATCTCTTGCCTTTGTGTCTCCATCTTTTAACATGCAGCATGTCAATGCTCTGATCTTTTTCATACCGCCATACCAGGGCAACAGAAGCAGTGTTAGGCATCGTTGTATCATGCACTTTTAGTGTCTGCTTTGAACCCTAGCCTGACCATTCCTGCCTACCACAGTCCCCAAGAAGCATACACAGAGGATTTCTGGGTTGAAGCGCTCTCAAACCTGAAGAAGCTGTTCCTCAGAAACAATAACCTTTAAGTTGTGCAAATGGCATTTACTGAATTGCCTGCAATCTAGTTTCATCCAGTCAAAAAATTTGTCTGATCAGATGCACTGCCCTCAAACTCCTCTTGGTTACCACACTTCTGTGATGTGTCCTTAAAAAGCTCCGCAGTTCATTTTTTTGTAAAAGATGCTAAAACATTCTCTGGCACGAGTGCGAGACTTAAAAGTCCTACAGTTTTCAGCAGTAAATCCTTTTCCTTGAAACTGGCACAACATTGGCCTTGATCTACTTCTCTGCCATCATGCAAGTCCTGTATGACAGTTTCCCATGTAATTTACATATTATTCTGGAGGTCTATTCTGTGAAGTCATGCTAACTTCTTCTGTGTCAAAAGTAAGTGTGTTTTAAAAGGCTGTACTGCCAAAAACTGAAGCTATTTTTTTTAGACAAAAAATTCTAGTAAATTCAGTTACATGTCACAGAATCTGGCATTCAGTTTTTATTAAAAATGTGTTTAAAATTACTCATTGTTACCTGCCAGTTGTGTGAAATACTGATTCTGATTTTATCTCTCACCAAAAATAGAATCTGGCAACTTTAAGTGTAAGAAAGACCTTCAAGAAAGCTTTTGCATTTGTTATTGCAATTCTCCAAAAGCTTTAATTTGAATACAGTAACAGCTAACTAGTATCAAAAGATTAAAAAATAAGAAACAAATAATGAAAAAAATTACATAGTCTGTAAAACCTATATACAGATTACACTGATATTGTACATTTCTTTAAAAGGAAGGACTTCTATTCCTCTGCCTAATGTTATTCCCCCAAAAGGGGAAAAGGGTACT